>JALPQI010013787.1:0-33460 GCA_025490895.1 Thaumatotibia leucotreta | reverse complement strand
TTTACACTAATAACTTTTTTGAAATAAAATCAGAAATATCTCAAACATTAACTTCAAACCCTTCCATACATTTAGGTAGTACCTAACCGTTGAATCAAAGACTAGTTTAATACGAATATTTTTTTATTTTAAGTATAAATGTTAGATTAATTATTTCATAAACGGTAGTATTATTATTTTATTAACAATGTATTCCTACAAATAACGAATCTCTAACAGTTTTATCTCTTACGACACCCGACATTCTTTAGGCGTTTTAAATTAGTATTTTTAGTATTACTTCTTTCCATTTTAGAAAAAAGATATTAATGTAATTTTACTCGTTGGGGTAACGTCCTTTCGATATCAGTTAAAAGTTTTCTGATATCTCTCATATTTACGGAATTATGGCCTGTAAACACTTATCGATTACACCCTGTATACAGGCGCGGATCCAGGGACTTCGCTGAGGGGGGGGGGGGGGGGCATTGCCCTATGATATGATAGTATTTTATATTAAAACAGCAACCTAGGCTTACCTAAGTTCAGTGTCAAGTGCCTCCATTGCCCCGCCCCCCCTGGATCAGCGCCTGGATATACATATAAGTTGTTTCCTAATCTTTATTTAGGAACTTGGACTCTCATGACGAAGAGCGAAATTCGAAATGAAAAGAGGGAAGAGAGAATGAGAAGGAGGAAAATTATAACCCAGAAAAGAGGAGTAGACACACATAAAACCCAGCAGTTGACGCTGGCAGGGTATAAAAATTGTTTAGCCAGCTATAATGTGTATTAGTTAATTAATACGGATGGCTCAGCTGTCAAGAGCACGATTGTGCAATTAATGCTTTATTACTCGTAACGAAACTGTAATGAGCGGGTCGAGGTTGAGGCATTTTATAGTGCTTGAATTTCGACAATTGATGGCTTCCTATTGCCTCAGAAGGAAGCTTTGAAAAGATTTGCATCAATGTTTTGTGTTTAATTAGATTCAGTACCCTATAGCTGATGGTATAGAGAAAACTGGGCAAAACAAACGTGATGATGTGATGGGTGATAGGATCTTGGAGAAATCGGTTGCAGTCGGTTTTTTTTATTTGGTGAATATTTATGCCTAAGTATGTACTGAGTTATCAATAATTATTTTTGCCGTTTGAGAAAAAAGAAACCGTGTATAATTATCAACACAATAACTTACCTTAATTTACTTACCTTTTATGTAAAATCCGCCTATGATGTCTTACTATAAGTTGACATTATAATTTATATTACAGGGGTGCTCGTGAGCATTCCGAAAGATTTTAATGCTGAATTCCTGAGCATATTTGGGAGTATTTAATGTCATATAAAATTTCCTGGATTCGGCTTGGTTCCAGAGATAATTAACCTTTTTTCGAAAAAAGTTTTTTCGATGTAACTCGTCATAAAACTTCTTTTTGATTGCAATGCTACCACAATGTGTTCTAATATTACCACACCTTTTGCCTGACAACCAAAAAATAAGAATAGACTTGACGAAAAAACCTGTCACTAAAAAAAAACAATTGAAATAAATAATATCATTAAATTGTTGTTATGATAAAAAGTACTGGAAATGTTAAAAAATATTCAAAAAGACTAAAAAAAAGAAAAAAATTTTTTTTTTGTTGGAATTGATATTAGGTCTTATAATATTTTTTGTTTATTTTGATGTCTAGAATGCATAGTTAAAATCTTTCGGAATGCTCGGGAGTACCGTGTATAGTGGTAAATAGAACATTACAACTTACCTGATCTTCGTCCCGGCAGTCAATGATCTCGCTTCTGAAATAAAATAAACAATAAGCATTTCAATAAATGACCATATTATTATTCAATAAACATATGTTACATAAATATTTAGTTAATAAATAATTTGATTTGCGTTTCCACAATTACTTCAATATTGATTTATATTATATATAATTTTGAAGCTTGAAGGATGTTTTTGAAGTATGATTATTCTATGTAGGTACATCAATAACTCAAAGAAAACTTTAGCAGCTACTTGCACGTTCTTATTTGTAAACCTAATCGACCAGTAAAGTTCACATATGTACCTCATCATATCAGCCGAACATATGTACCTACCTACGAGTATATAAAATGCTTTGCTGTCACATTTCATACATAACGCACGAATTTAAATGCTTGTCTCAAATAGCTGTAGGTATGTAGTACTCCTATCCTTCCGGTTTTTCACGGAAAGGTCCGAATTTATTCTTATTGCTGTCACGATGAACTTCAGTATCAGACACACTGAAGCAAATTGAGACGGTAAGATAAATTCGGTCGTTTCTATGAAAATACGAGGAAAAAAACATTGTTTATTACATATGTAGGTTACATTAAGTAACTTACAAACCTAGTTACATTGAATATCTACTGAAAATCGTTGTGACAGCAATACGAGTAGTCGAGTATGTTGAATCCAGTCGTAATCATCAAAAACCGACAGCAAAAGATTAAGCTGTTATGCCCTTATTCAAAAAAGACCATCATACCGATAAGGGGGTAAATCTGTAGTTCCATCGTATCGTAAACTAGACATATCGTTGCACGTGAGTACCTAACCCCGGAAACGGGCATTCGGCTTGGGCAATAACGCAGAACGATATTCGATGAATCCAAACTCACTTGCGCAATATCTACGACAAATCTCTGGAATCGTGCGCAACCATGTTTTGTCTAGGCCGTGCATTCCAATAGCTAGCGAGCGAGTGGCTTGCAAGTGGACCATTATTACCGTGCGCCTGACCTCACTAGGTATACAGGGCGCAATTTTAATACGGGCGAATACTTCATTCTTAATGCACTTTTATTTAATTACAGGAATTTTGAAAAGCGGATAGTATAAATATTATAAAAATAGCTATTCACATGGAAAAAATAACGACCGGTGTGTGTGATTTGGTAACACAATTGGGCCGGCAATTCATTGGTTGTGGGTTCGAATCCCATGTCAACCACGGTTCGTTAAGTTATTTTTTTTCTTTGCATTATATCGTCTTCTGCCTCTAATCTAAACCGGTGATATTTGTTTTCATATTATAGTTAGAATAAAGAGATACCTACAGGCCATGGTAACAAACAAATATTAGATTAGCAATAATATCATACCAAAGCTATGTCCATGCTCCAAAAAAAAGAAAAAAAAAAAGAAATGTGGGGTCATAAGAGTATCTTAAATAGTACATTTCGATGCAAGTTTTACACGTGTACGAACGACTTTTTCATAACAAGAGCTTTAAAATGAGAAATATAAACGCAGTAGTAGTTAGGAAAAATCCATTTAAGCAATGATTACACTACAATGAATCATATCCCTGGGTCGCGTTTTATAAAGTTACAATTTACAATATTGCTGTTTGCCTCTCTTTCTAGCCAATATGTGCGTGCGTTAGAGGCAATCAGAGAAATTGTAAAATGTTACTTTATAAAACGTGACCCTGGTTTCATTTATTTATACTACATTTACGCACTTTGGGTACCTATACTACCTATCTAACCGAGCAACCAAGGTACCAGACCTATCGCCTGGAGCGACGATTTCGTCTTTGCTCTGGAATGACGCAGTTAAAAGACAGTCAGTACAAAATAGGATTTTATTGATTGAGCAGTAGGATCGCTCATCGCTTCCTTTCCAAGCAAATACAGCGATATTTTTTGCTGACGACGTCACTACCAAGGAGCCATTACGTTACAGTGAATACTTTCTGGCATTTTTAGTTCGCTTTTGTATCCACTAGCATCACTAAGTTTGTCACTAGACAAAGTTATTTTTTGTCACACTAAAGTTTTTAATGCAAATGTTTTAATAGGATCTTGATTCTATTTCTATTGTCCCCGACCGCATGTAATAAGTTTGTCGGGGTTGGTATCCTACCCACGTATTATCGGGCGTGCGCATCCATAGTTGAAAAGCAGTTACGATACGAGTTTAGAATATGATTAAGAACACTTTTACCTATTTTAAAGGTGCTAAAATCCAAGTAATTGGTCACATTTCAACGGAACAAAATACAATTAAATGTACATGCAGGGTGCTCGTGAGCATTGTGAGATTTGTAAGAGATATTAACAATGCATTCTGGGGCCTATTTCTCGTAACTATTAGTTTACAAGTATATTAGTTATTAGTTACTAGTGAAAATTTTACAAGTCCTAATATTTTCTGTTTCTCGAAAATAATTATTAGACTGGTAACTAATATTGGTAAACTAATAAAAAATGTAAGTCCAGCTTGGCTGATTGGGTTATTACCCATGCCTTATTACATATTAAAAAAAAATTAAACATTGGCGGTAAAAAGCAAATCGTTTGTTTAGTTAAAATAAAATATTTAAATTAATAATGAATGGATATGAAGTTGATGGTTTTGAGGAATATATTGGAAGCCAGGGATATTTTATTTGGAAGCTTTTCGGACACGTTAACCTAAATAGATAAACGTAAAAACGGGAGGAATTAACAATTTCAATTATTTCTCATCCGAATCCGTCCACATTTTATAATTTTCTTTAGTTAACTGTGATAAGTAACACGCTAATAGTTTGGACTAATATTTTTTACCAAGCTTCGGCGACTAATAGCTTTATGAGTGTATTTTACAAGTGTAGTTATTTTTCTTTGTATTCGAGAAACCAAACCCGAATTACGTCTAATAATATTAGCTAATATTTATTGGTTGGTAACTAATAACTAATATTTTATTAGAGTGGCTTCGAGAAACGCAAATTTGTAAACTAGTAAAAAATATTAGCCCATGGACTAATATTACTAGTCTAATAAGGTACGAGAAATAGGCCCCTGGACGTAAAATTAATAAAAAAATAAAAAAAGCAAAATGTCACAAAAAATACTTAAAAAAATAATTATAGGTATTTTTCAACATTGCCAGTGTTAAATCATAGCAATAATGAACAACGGTTTTTTTTTAAATTTTTATGTTAGCTACAGTTTCGTCGAGTGTTTCTGTAAAAAGGTAAAGGTAAAGGTGTGTTTTCGGGTAAAAGGTATGTTGCTCTTAGAACACATTGTGGTAGCATTGTGATCAAAAATAAGTTTTATGACGAGTTACCTACGACGAAAAACTTATTTAGAAAAAAAGTTTTATTAACTCTGAAGCCAAGCTGAATCCAGGTAATTTCAGGTAACATGAAAGGCTCTAAATATGGTCAGAAATACACCATTAAAATATCTCGCAATGCTCGCGAGCACCCTGTATATTGAAGTAGAAACCCAATGAGATAGCATTTTGTAACGAACACGACCACTGAACTCCCGTCTTTACTTCCGATGAACTTGGTATTTTTCATCACTACTAAGTACGCCATTGTTTGCGCGCGCAGCGGGAGTAATAGAAAAGTGAAATTCCCTAGGGAGTAATAGAAATGTCAGTACGTCACTTAATAATGTTATTTCTTAAAACTTATTTTTTTGTCGGCAAGTGTGATGAAAAACATTGTATTATTGTCGGTAAGCGGAATACTAACTCGAGTCATAAAAGCCCTCCGCCAGACGGCGTCGGGCTTCTAACAATTTCGATAGTAATTCCGTACTTACCTCCCTTGATGCACAGTGTACTATTTCTTTAGCATTATTTTATGTACCTTATTTTATAAATACTTCTCTACAAATATGGTCTCCCACTTTTTAATTCTGATATGTTGTAATACTGCAATGCAAGTAAAGTCGAAATGCGCTTTTATCTGATAGTATTAAAAACAATTTTGTGTAATTATTGCATGTAAGTATTTAATAAAGACTTAAATATTATATCGCACGAAATCAAAATATAATGGGTACCACTTTACTACCAAATAAATAAGACTTTAGTAGGTTAATTGTAATTATCAGCTGCCGGCTAAGGTTGTAAAACCAGTGAGTCTGTTTCCTGAACCTGATATAGGTATTCTTCATTTCATGTCCTGCACCTGCCGCTCTCGCTAGTCACAAAACGCTGTTTAATGGTTTTAATAATGTCGCATAGGTACGCCATTTATTCTGAGTATGGGGCGTCTTGGATATTAAAATACTCAGACAAGCATTTAGACGCCTGACGCTAATTAGGTTGACCACGGAATATGGTTTACAACTAACCGATCTAATCAAATCCATAAATTATGTCTGTCCTTTTATAATTTCGTATGGTTAATCCATACATTACACACATGAGCCGTTAATTATTGACCATAGGGAATACGTTTATTGTTATGTTATGATTAACCTGTTTGCTCACTGCTGTTTGATCACTAAGCAAGTCAACACTAATATTATTAGGGTTATTATACTTTGCACTAATTACTTTACGCATTGCAATAACTATTCCTTTGTCCAGTCTATCAAATTGCAGGACCAGTATAACATAACCCTGACTTGTAGGTATCCATAATAAAACCACTCTTAATTGAAGATTGCGTAGGTACATCTCGTTAATACTCTCAGCCCTATGAATGTCCTGAATAACAATGGATTCCGACAAACTTGACAAAGCATGTTGACCATGACATTTAGGCTCCATGTCCTATATACTGCATTCGTTTGCGGCGTTCTGGTGAGAGCGAGCCAATTAAAGCACCAAAAGCTATCGGCGCCTTATTAAGGGCCCCGTTATTCAAGAAGTTGATAAGCGCATTCTCGAAATAATAACATAATTATCGTACCTACCTGCCTACTTAGTGTACTCCTTTTAATTATTTTGGGTTGTACTCTTGGCGTTTCAACCGCTTCATTCTCATTCCCTTCCTCACATATTCTGGCCAAATGAGCCGCAATAACAGCGATTTTATAAAACTGTATATATACTTATATTTATATAGTACCCTGTGCAATACAATTGCGATTGAAATATAGTAATTATTTTGGCTCACTTTAGAATAAATGTGAGTAAGGTACTTAAAGTGGTTCAAAGGCCGAGTTTACAACCCTTTTATTCATTTATAGTTCAAAATAATTGGCGGTTTGATTTACTTTGATTTGCATGACAATACAATACAATACAATACAATAACTCTTGATTGCACCTCAAAGACAATTACAAAACAAATAATAAAAGTACATGTTTGAAAGAGGTAAACAAAAGGCGGTCTTATCGCTAAAGAGCGATCTCTTCCAGACAACCTTAGGGTAGAGGAGATAAGAAAGTAAAAGTTGATAGTAGGTGACATGACTTTACACCGATTCATTTTATACCTAGTGTTTCAATGAAATTACCCCAATATAGTAGATAAGTAAGACGTCTGTATTTTTTTGCGCGTTAATTAATATACAAAGCCATAGACATATATATTTTTCTCGAAATAACTTACCGGCTCCGAAGCTTCTTGATGACCGGTCGTTGGGCAGTGCTGTCGTGGATCCTCACTTGCGTTGGGTCAATCTCTTCGCATACCTCGTCGTCATACGGCATCTGACCCGTCCGTCGAGCCAATATACTGTCCATAAATGGCCTATATATCTGACCGGACGTCCCCAAAATATCGTCGATATCAGTGTACCGCGAGACGAATTTGTCCGCACCCTTTTGATATGAGGTACCCGAACCTCTTCTTCTCAATTGTCGATGGTTCTCATAAGGAGATAAACGGCCCTCGTATTGCTCAGTTTCTTTTGGCGTCTCTAAGCCTTCCGGACTTCTCCTATCGCCCAACGGCTCGTCGTCGAGCTGTAAGGGGAAAGGAGGCACTTGCGCGGATGGTATATAGACCTGAACTTCGTCTGAATCTGATGAGTCACTGTCTTCCTGAGGTGGTGGAGTAGGTAGCTTTTCGATCCCTTCTGGAATATTCTTATCGCTTGCCAACCACCACGGTCTTTCTCCTGATTCTATGTGCCGTATGCGGCGCAGCGGGAAGCTGGGCTGATTCGAACTAGATTTACTCAAGCTGTTGTGACAAGAACCAGATTTGCTTAAGCTGTTTTGATTTGAGTTAGACTTGCTCAAATTGTTCGGATGTTCAGATTTGCTGTTGGTAGAGTTCTCGTTGCTTGTAGCCCACCAATCTTTTTGATCCCCTGATTCTATATGCCGAACTTTAAAAAAGTTGAATTTTTCACTTTTCTCACTGTCACTGGATGATTTTCTAGGCGGCGTCAAACGCTCCACACCCTCAGGGATATTTGCGCAGCTGTCAAGCCACCATGGTTTTTCATCCTCTGCGTATTTATTCTTCTTCGCAACTTTGAATTGGTCAGTGCTGTCCGAACCATTCATTTGAGGTGGTTTTTCGCTTTTGGTTTCGCCATTTGATTCTAGCCACCACGCTCTCTCGCCTGATTCAATATGTTTTATTTTCTTGGGTACGTTTTTTTCTGAAGGTGACTTCAAATTTTCACTGGAACTTGACTTTTTGTTCTCTGTATCGGAATCCATCCACCACGCTCTTTCACCAGATTCTATATGCCGTATAGCCTTTAATTTTACTTGATTATTATCATTAGACGCAACAATGTTATCAGTATTATTTTTACTTTTAGACTTTTCACTTTCTGTAGTAATATTAGATACATCTTTTCCAGTAGACTCCGAGGTTGAAGATTCCAGCCAACGACTATCACTACTTTCTTGATGACGTTTGAATAAGCTAGTGACGGGTGCTAGTGCTCTAATTAAAAATGACTTTGCTTCTTCAGTGGCACCGTCGTTTTTATTAGTCACTGGAGATTGTTGTTTTCCGGAACGATCCGTAGGTATTGATATTTCGTCCGCCGAAGTTCTGGAGACTTCGACAGTTTTAGATTTCGAAGTCATATCTTCTTCACTTAGCGAAGATTGTGTAGATAATGTGATACTAGATTCTGGACTATTACTTTCTCTTGATTTGGAATGTTTCAATTTCATATGTCCATTGGTCAAGTTGCTATTCGATGAAGTTCTTTGAATAATTTTTTGAGGCGACACAGATTTTGAATCTTTAGATTTGTCGCCTGTTTCTGATGTCTGGTCGGAATCTGATGAACTACCTGATTTACTTTTGCGTTTTATAATTTTTTTCTTAGTTGATGAATCACTTGACGAATCTGAACTAGTTTTACGTACTTTAAGTTTCTTAGGTTTCGATGTGTTTTCATTTTTAGGTACAGGTGGTGGTAATTGACTATTAGTTATTGTGATTTCTGGTGATACTAACTCAGCAGACGCTACTGCTAAAGGACTTTTTGCTCTTGTCAACTTTAGATTTACATTAATGATTATTTCTGATGTTTCGTCATCTTTATTTGCTCCATATAGTGTGATATCTTGATTAGATTCTATGACATTAGGAGGTGAAGTAACTTTATTTTCTACAGATGGACTACTGGATTCATTATCTCTTGGATGCGGTTCTCTACTCACACTTCTGCTGCTTCTATCATTATAGCAGCTTGTTGAATTATCTCTGAGAGCAGAATGATGTGTAGAGTATCGTCCTGCATATCCAGTATAACTAGTAGCGCTAGGTGTGTATAAAGACCAATTGGATAACGTACTAGCACGAGCAGTGCTGCCAAATCTACTAGAACGAGTGGGATCATCTAATCTATCTGATTGTATTTCTCTGTCTATCATTTCTGGTCGTTTCTTTTTACGAGTTCTGGTCTTCTCTATAGTTTTTGCCATGTCTGCTCTCCTCGTTCGTACATACACGGAAGATCCAGGCGGTGTAGGCGACGTATGTCGAGTTATGACTATGACAGTTTCCATTTCACATTCATCATTTTCCTCTCCATTCTCCACACCATTTTCGACTATTTGCTCACTGTTTTCCTGTTTTGGCAATTCTTCTTTTATGATAGTACAAGGTGATACTGATTTTTTTTCTGTGTCTGCTTTAGGAGCTTCAACATGGTTTACAGGCGAAACAGACGTTCTTTTTACCGTAGGAGGACTTCTTAAATAATTATTAGATAAACGATTAGTAATCCCATATCTGTTTACAGTTACCTCAGATTTTGTATCTGTCCTAGATGAGGGTCTTGTGTATGATGTAGTCGTGCCATCAGGTTTGATTTCTGTTCTCGACGGTGGACGCGAATACGATGAGTCGGCTTTTGTTTCAGCCCTGGACGATGGTCTGATGTAAGTGGATTCTGGTCGTATTTCTGGTCTTGTTGACTGTCTAGTATATAAAGTATCAGGTTTTATCTCTGCTCTGGAAGAGGGCCTACTATAGGTGGATTCTGGCTTAGTTTCAGTCCTCGATGAGGGCCTCGTATAGGTCGGAGTGGAGCGTGGATACAATTTGTAGCTCGACAGGCTATTGTAGCCTGATGACTTATCAGTCTTGCTTGGAATGTCTTTGTCACGGTCCGAAGGACTAGGGTCTCTGCTTTTCAAATCCTTATACGATTTCGTTTTTCTCTCTGGACTCAAATGTCTGGAGGGTCGCGTGAGGCCGTATTTTGTTGACACGGGGCTAACATCTCTACTTCTAGTGGTTGTAGTTGCTGGCACGGTGAGTTTGTAATCTTTTCTTTCATATTTGGATGCAGTGGGAGTGGACGAGGGCGGTTTCTCTTTTTCAGACTTGGAGCTGTAGCTAGCATAGCGGTTGGCAATAGCGGAAATAGGCGTTTCGTCTCTGGTGCGCTCTGAACTGGGGATCGGGATGCTTGAAGTTTTGAATGAAGGAGTTGTGTTGAGGTATTTGGCGGTGACGGACGTAGGTCGGTCAGTAGAGTTTGTGGCCGCTCTCGAGGTATCTCTGTTCCGTCCGTACGACGACGAATCAAATGACTGAAAAGGAGAGCAATAATAATTAATACCTGCCTACTAATTAATGCCACAAAATAGCTATATTGGAACATAGAACAGAACATAGCTAGAAGTAGAACATAGCTATTTTGTGGCATCAAAATAATGGGATTTAACCATAACGATAACAATGATAATACGAACAATACGGATGGGAATATGAACGCAGCTGCGTTATGTTATGTAGGTACCTATGTGTCAAACGCGGAGTATATAGATTCATGATAGAAAAACATTGAGGAATATGGTAGAACACCGGCCAAGAGCATATCCGGCCATGCTCAGTGTTCCGTAGTTATTCAGAAACGGGTGGGCTCATTATGTTCAAAATACTTAGTTTTCATTGTATTAATTAGTATTATATAAGCCTAATTCATGTTATTTTTCACATTTTTTGGACTCGCGTACCTATAAAAAGTTATAACAGGCAGACCGACGGACATAGCAAAATGATGTGTTCCTGTTTACTACGGAACTCTAACAAACGTTGTTTACCTTCTTGAATGTAAAATATTGTGTAAAAGTACCTTATGATTATGATTGTAAGGACGGAAGACGACATAGAAGGTGTCGAATCCTTAAAATCAAATCACTTGTTCATGTGCCAACCCGGAATGCCGCCTCGAACGTCGAACGGATATAAATTTTATTGTGATCTCTACACAACTTGTTATTTTTGACATAATTATGCCAACGTACTAATATAATACCTAATTTATGTTCTAGTAACGCGTAATATACTTAATACTAACTCGACTTAAATTTGGACTTGTTTATGGAAAAGGATCCAGTCCACAAATATTTGTCAATTCAATTTAAATCTTATGTTAAAAGGAAAAGTCATTTATTTCAGTGACAAATTTCTGGGTTTTGATCCTTTTCGCTAAACTACATAAACTGTTTTTTTTTTAAATATAACTTCTGCGATTAGAGAAGGATATTTTCAACTCGGGACGTAAATACTGCGCTTATGGCTACTTAGTTGCGGAAAAAATAGCCGTTATTATACCTAAAAAACCGACCTATCATACTGAAGAGTTCTTATAGGAATAAAAGAAAGCACCAGATTTTTGTTGCACTTACAAATAAATATACCTATCTACATTTATTCATTAAAAACCTAATCCATATTCTCCGTTCAACACTATCACACATAAAGCTGTTCCTTTCACCGTTTTATAAATAGCAAAGGGAATGCGTGTACGCAGAGCGACGCGTCGGCACGTCCTATGCTCTTTCAGCACTTAGTAATAAAGGGTATTTTGAAGAAACCAAGATTCGTCTAGGGTACGCACGAGATAACGTAGGGAGAGATTTTATTGAGCCCCGTATAGTATATTTAGGACTAAGAAAGACTGATTAATATCAGAAGGGAGGAATGCCATTCCAGCATTCTAGATGGGCGTATGTCTCCCAAAATCAAACGGGTCTCAGCTATTTTGCATTCGAGGTAATATGTGGTGCCATGTTGCCGAGTCGGATTGCATAGGATTTCGTAGATCAAGTTGCATTAACCGAAGAGTTGAATTTATTGGCGCTTATTTTTAGAAATAACATAAAAGACCTACAAGTGCTAAGCGCCATGCGTGAGATTTGTATGCGAACAGTATTTGCATTAATATCATCACAATCGTTAATCTTATGGAAAGCCATGACCATGTTTTAGAGTGGAAGTGGATAATTTAAGACGTAATAAAATTAGCAATCATAGCTACAGTGCACCGTGAAGCAGACCGTAAGGAAATAATACCACAGTAGGAAAATTATTTATTTGTATAGTAATTTACTCTTGCCGTATCTTGTGTTACTCATAATTTCTCATAAATCTTATACTCTTAGTTATACTCATAATTATCACAACGACAGTAGGTAAGGTAAAGTGAGTTTCCCCGAAATACTAGTAAGGCAAAAATCATGATCATGATGATAAATTAAAGGACAAGACTGTCATTGAAGACGATTCTCTATCGAACTATTTGACCTTAGAATCGTGGATATTAACGTCCTTCTTACATACTTGCCCAACGGCCGTGAAAATGTTAATTTGTACCCCTTAAATGTAACCAATAGGTAGGTATATCGCATTCTTGAAGTAGCCAGTATATCTATTAACTACCCTGCTATCATATTTTTTTAACATACAAAACAAAAAAATCGGATTGATTAAAATTTAATTGTTTCAATCCCGAATTTTGTGTTTTTTTTAATCTACTTGGTAAAAAAGGCATATTTTATTCTACATACGCTAGTTACCTACTTTAATTTGCTAAAAAGATGGAATTGTTCTTGATTGATAGTGGTCCATTGCGTTGCATTGCATCCATTGTTCCTATCACTGTTCATCACAAACGTCTCTTGCTTAAACATTTTTAAACCCCAGTTGCCATTAGCTTGTACTCTTCTGGCACTTTATGAATTAAGGGGTAATGATTCAGCGACCATAGTTTTATTTGGCATAGCAATAAGTTTATGGTTAACGCGTCTACAATCCGTTTGATCTTAGAAAGCCATTCGGGTACTTGATAGAGACGTCGGATTACAATATGGCGCCAGGGCCGGATTTTGAGGTTGAGAGGCTTCGGGGCAACAAAGGGGGGGCCAGGGGCCCCCAATTATTTTCCAAATATATTAGACAATTTTTTTTAGTCAAGCTTTTCAATAAATATTTTTTTGTGGAAACAACTACAGATTATTTCATTATTTAACAAACATAAATATAATGGGAATCGAGAATTATCGGAAATTAAATTTTAGCGTTAACGAACGGATTCCGAGCTTTTTTCGCTTTCAATATTAAAAAAAAATTTTTTTTACGAATTCTCTATTGTGGGGGCCCCTCTTTCGTGGAGGCCCCGGGGCTGTAGCCCGGTTCCCCTCCCCTCCCCCTAAATCTGGCCCTGTATGGCACACGGAAAACCAGTACAGCGGTAATACTTTCGAGTGTTGGAGGAAGTTTTGCGTAGGTACGTAGATATACATCTGTAGTGGGTACATTTACTGTGGGCTGTAGGTACAACTCATAGTCATGTACAACCAATAAAGCGGTGACACGCTGGTCTCTTGAGCTCTATATTGCCTCACTATGAATCGGTACACTCCGTTTAGTAGTAAACTTGGGCGATGTTTTTTCGTGTGTCACAGGCAAAAATATTACGAGCGTCTATCATAGACTCGCAGGGCGGGGGTTTAATGATCAGTTTTTCTGACCTAATTCAAGCTAACCTGATTTTTTTTAGCATTCGCAGCGGTATGGACCTTAGGGAATAAGCATACATACATTGAAGCCAAGGGGCTTCACGTAGGGACGTGAAGCGTTTATTTATCACTATCTAAAATGACACGTATTATTTCTAGTTGGGCAATGAACAAGGTATTTTTTTTGTATAGAGCCTAGAGCCTTAATAATTGAGCGTGTTAAGCTAAGTTTGTGAAACATAACTACGTAAATTAAAGGAAAGACCTTGAACATAAATTATAAATAAACAAATTGTCCCAGGGCCTGCTGGGGAGGGAAAGTGCCCAGAAGGCTCTGGTCACCCGACGGGTTGCAAATGTCCTTATAGAGGTGGCGCGTATTTGGCCCCCCAATGGGTTGAAATTTATATTAAACGGGGTTGAATCTTTGGGCGGCTCCAAAGATTCAACCCCATTTAATTAAATGCGAGGTAAATAATAAAAGGCCAGGGTACTTACATAATTCCGAAAAGACATGTTGTCTCAATATCAACCCGGGTCCATGAGGCGGTGACGTAGATCTTTCGTAGCTCCTGAAAAACAAATATATATCTCATTACCATATTTATAAGTACTGAACCTTTAATTTAGTTAGGTACCTACCGATTTTTTTAAGAAATACATATATGTTTATTTCATTCCTTTCTACAAAGTTGTTCTTTGAATACGGGTTAGCTATACTCGTAATAGGTATACTCGTAGGTGGCCAATCAGAAATGATTACGAAAATAAGTTACGTTTATAATGTTCTTGTACTTATTTTTATTACTAGACTCATTTATTGACTTTTAAGTTTCCAATGCTTGATTTTCACTTTACAACAGTGGCAATTATAATTATTTTCAAAATGATTTTACTGAAACTTTTTAAAGCATTAGCACAGGGACGCAATTGACTCATATTCTCGTACATTTTAGTACGGTCGGCTCTAATAATATGTATACGATTTTAATCCTTATGCCTTTGGCATACGTTCCTAAATGTATACATATTATTAGACGTGACTGTACAATGTCACAAACCTAAAGTCAAGCATCTCAAAGTTGTTTGCTTTTTACGTTAATTGACATTTGTTCCCAAAAAGAGGGCGTGGAGAACAAGGCTGAAAACATTTCTTGTAGTTGAAATTAAATTACACTGAATATTAAAAATAAAAATTATCGAAAAATCAACATTAGTCTAAAACGGTGTGACAATACATTTGAATAGTTTTGAGTTTATTTGTCAATGAAAATGAAAAATTACGTTTTTTCTCTCTCCCAATTGTGATACTTGAATTCGGCTTCGAGCGGCCCACGATTGGCAACTTCCATGTTTCCATGCTAATAAAGCCAAGTTGCGAACGTTTAGTACCTAGCGTACCTATCGTAGTTTTCCCTCTCTGTCACTCGTCCATTTTTGTTCCACAAAGAAAGTTAGCTGCCTTTCGTTTGCGAGTGACGATTAAGCGTTAGCGATTAACAACTTGTCTATAGGTGCGTTCAAACTAAAAGAGCATTCGCTGTTCTAACCTCCCACTCTACGAAATTCGATCGGTACACAAAATGTGATTGGTTGATTTCGTAGAACGGGCGCTAGAACAGCGAATGCTCTTTTGGTTTAAACGCACCTTAAGAACCCAGTACAGTCAAGTGCAAATATAAGTATCGAAAGAATCCGCTCATAAATATGTTACGACGTTCTTAATACACAGAATTAGAGAGCATGCACTGGGACATATTTTTGAACATTTTTGTGTACACCTTATTTTGTCTATGACTGTACCCTGTACCCTGCATGCAGTCTGATGACAGGTACAGTCGCGGTGGGCGGCTGGCACGTATATAGATGTGTCATAGAAAGGACAGCACAAGTGTGACATAATTGTCGCCAAAAATGTTCTTTCTTAATCACTTGACAGGCCAGCCCGCGAGATCTTTAATTTGAATAGCTACCTGTAGGTAAAAAACTTAAGCAAATCTTCTGTGGCCTATTTCACCATAATTAAAAGTGTGACAATTGTAAAATATCACTATCACTGACGTCACAGGCATCCATAGGCTACGGCTACCTAAATGTCACAGAACTAAGATGACAAAGAACGATTGACAACGCTTCAAAGCATAACCAAAAACGAAACGCCAGTGTGTGCGTAAATTTGTCTATGTGTGGTCAGGAATAGGGTTGCCTGTTACAGTTACAACAGACCAATTATCTATCCATGTCCGACTGTTTTATCGACAACATGTACCTATCATAGATATTCATTATGTTAGTTATTTTGCTATAAGGTTTAACCTTTAGTATGCGTTAGCGTCAAGCAATTCAAACAAGTTTTAACTTTGACGGCTATTTCATAAAGTTAATTGTACTGGAGCAGATCTGCTGTACTAGGCATACGAAAAGTTAAATTTTGAACAGCTGTCAAAACGAACACAATAATAGTATAATGTGAATTAAGGGTATTGAATAAGAAATTGCGATCGAGTGTGAACTTAAGCCTCTTGGCGTAAGGTAAGGTATTTCGAGGATTTTCTCTGTCACTCGAACGAAGGCGTCAATAGAGTCAGAGAGACAAATCCTCGAAATTTACGAATTCAGTTATCGCGGTAGGGCCGCTGTGGGGTGCAGGGCTGGTTCCTCCTCGTGGTGCACCCTGGGAGGGGGAGGATAGCCGCTCAGTTGCGCGCTTGCTATCTTCCCTCTGCGAATACCAGCCAAGGGCGGTAGCAGTTGAGTCCTATGTGGATTCCTGCGAGGGCTTAAATGCCGAGTTTTGGTGAAGGCCATGTGGGCCTAGTGGTGGCCTAGACACCAGGGAGGGGCCTTCGGGCAAAGACGGGTGAGGGCATACCGAGCGGTGACGGAACCGGCGGGGCAGGACTCGGCTGGGCACTCCGGTGTCTGATGATTTATTTCACCCCCGTCGGTGGAGGAGACCGAGGAGGAGACTGGCGGAGCATGACTCGGGTGGGCACTTCCGTCGAGATGTGTTTGTGGCTAAGCCGCCTCCGTCAGGGGAGGAGACCGAGGAGGAGACTGGCGGAACATGACTCGGGTGGGCACTTCCGTCGAGATGTGTTTGTGGCTAAGCCGCTTCCGTCAGAGGAGACCGAGGAGGAGACTGGCGGAGCATGACTCGGGTGGGCACTTCGGGTCGCGTTGTGTTTGTGGCTAAGCCGCCTCCGCCAGAGGGCTCCCCTCAGCGTATCTCTGCTTCGGCAAAGTTAACGTCTGAGGGTCGAGGAGGGAGCCCATGGGGTAGGGGCTTTTGTCCTCCCATGGGGGCCGAGGGGTAGGGGCGTTTGTCCTCCCTTGGCACAGGGAGTACGTCGTGGGGTAGGGGCATTTGTCCTCCCATGGCGGGCTGCGGGGTAGGGGCGTTTGTCCTCCCGCAGTTAAGAGGGTGGGGCCGAAGCACCGTGTGACGGTGGCGGTCCCTGCTTCCTGGGGGCTTGGGGGAGTGGTGAGGGTAAGGCATGCTGATTATGCTACAGTGTGTCTTTCGGTGAGGGTTCGCCCTAGGGTGAAAGTGCCGGTGGAGTCGTGGTGACATGTTCGCGATCCCATGGCTTCACCACTACGGCACAGAGGTTGGCAGCATCCCAGAGGTTTAGTGGGTAGGCTAGTCTCTAGTGGACTAGAGAGCCCCACATAACCAATGCGTAATATTCGGCTCTCACCCCCGGGGGCCTAATGTTACGTAGTGGTATGCAATTCAATGCATTCCTCTGGGTTATCAAAAAAAAAAAAGGTAGGGCCGCTGTTCCGTCCAAATTCCCTAGTATTACCCTCTACAAATTTTTATTTCCTCATTTGCCATGAGATTCTGGTCCACCTACACATACAATGTTTTTCATCACATTTGCGAGGAAATAAATTATTATGTAGGTATGTTATTGTATTGTATAATATTCTGTTTCCATTTCTGTATTTTAATTTATGTATGTAAGTATGAGTATTAGAATAAGTGTCAGACGTGCGTGACCTCACAAACGGCCCCAATGGAAGACCAGCGCTGGGCTGTAATTACAGGCCCCAGCTTTATGCTGAATTGGGGACCGTTTTGTGGCATAATTTGTTTCTTGTCCTTTTAAATGTGTATCTTGTAAAGTCATACCTGTGTCACGCTCGCACGCACGCACGCTGCTCTCCACGTTGGCCCAACATGGGCTAATATACGAAACGCAACTATACAAATACAACAGAACGAGATGGGTAAGATTTTTGTTACTATTGATATATATGACTAAAACGTCGCTCTAGACTCTACATCCGATGTAAGTTCTGTTTTAAAAATAACAGAATCGGAATCGAAGCGGATGTCTAATATAAAATGGAAGTTCCGCCCAAAGTTAACCAGAAGCAGAGAACGTGGCGAGAGTTTCCTGGTTGAAACACTCGCCACGTTCAGGATTCAATTTTAAAACAACTCACTTCGCTCGTCCAATAAGGGTCTCACCAAACCAATCAACGCGGAGTCGGCTTTCGCCGAGTGTTTTACACCACACTATTCGCATTTAGCCGATCGACCGTATCCGCGGTTGAACACCTGCGTTAAGCAGTCTCACCCTCCTTACGGCCGTAGAAACGCTCGATCGGCTGCGATTTGCTACCGCAACAGTTGTAAAGCGGCGGTCGGCTCTCCCGTGCTCCGTCCTGCCGTCGAGACGTCAGACAGCACGCGTACAGCCGCTGAGTCCGACGAACAGATAGATAGGACAGCGGGTGATCGGCAATCGTGAATCTCATTTTTGGAGACTAGTTGTTAGTAACTAGTTTGAAATTGAACAGACGTGTATGATTACGACAGTATTACTTCGTGTTGTCAGATCTATTGCAGATTTTAATGTGGGTAATAATTCAAATGAATAAATACAAACGCATCAGTAGCTACTTCGGCCGTCATCGGCTCTTTTCGGCCGTCGTCAGCTATGTTCGGCCGTCGAAGACGCTGAACGGCTTCCGCCAGCTCTGACCGGTTCTTATCGTAGGTACTCGGCCGTGATCGGAGCCGTTCAACTCTTTTCGGCACCGTACGGCGGTATTAGGAGATTTACGAATGCGAACGTGTGCGTTAGGCTGCAAACGGGGTCGTACGAATGCGAACAGCTTTACGGCAAAACGCCGTTTTCCCGTCGAAAGACGTCGTTTCGCGTGGGCCGAGCCGATTTACGATGTCCTCGCTCTTATTGCGTTGACATAAAGCTTTTTCCGTACGCAATTAGCCGAAACGGCGTCGACTAGTTTGGTGAGACCCTAATAGAATCCCTTCTCTCGATCATGTTGCTACTCGCAGGTAAAAAACAAATTTGTGTGTACCCTCGTATAACAATTTAACAAATAACCATTAAACTTTATAAGATCAACTATTCTTGCATACAGGGTGTTTTTTATTTCCGTTAAATTGGACAGGTTACATAGGAAAAACAGAAGTTACTGGAGAGGAGTTATTACTGGAGAGGTCGGGAAATAAGGGCTAAGCGTGCTGCAAATAAATGGGTAAAAAGACTAAAAAGCCGCAAGCAAATACTAATGACACTTGTCTGACGTCATTCGTAAAGTTAAAGAGAGAAAAGTATAGTTTGACAGTACGGTACTCTTTTCTATGACTGTCAAAATATAAGGAAAAAGTTTTGTGTTTCAGATGATTACACATTAATGAGACACATGTTCAGATTAATATGACAGGGTATATGTACACATATTTTTGATTGGTGAATCTGTTCAGATGCATATTTACTTTTCTATGCTCATATATTTATGGACTCGACTGTACCTACTGATACATAAATACGTATTCGGCCTGAAAACCCTCGTATCCCGGCTTGTGCAGTAATGTACTATTCTTATTAATTCAATAACAGTAAGAATTAAGCCACTAGTTTCTAAGAGAAATTAATTATATTTAAACTAAATAACTTCACTTAAAAACGGAAAAAACACTAGTATAACACAAAAAAACACAAAACATAATAAGGTCCTTTAAGTTATTTAAATACACATTTGTGTTCAAAATCTAGTATCATGACAGCATTGTAAGAAATAGACTCATTGGGTACGTTTATCGAACAAATATCGATATTGGTAGTTCAACATTTAGTCGAGCTCTAGCGTAGCGTAACAATTTATATTTTTACACAAAATATCCTTTAATATTAACTATTGTGATAAATTATTAGCTCACAGTGATAGAACAACTAACAATTAATGCTACAATTTGATAATTCACACAATTAATGCTACTAAATAGACAAAACATCGTTTGAAAACAATCAACCGGCACATCATATTTACCTGTGAAACGAGTGTTTGTCGTTATTTCTGTAGGGGGAAACAAGGCAATCATTTACACAACACGACACCATATTGATTTCATGATCTGTATACATTCCTTCTTATAAGTTTTAATTATAAAATCACTTTTAAAATATCAATCTCCGTCGACCAGGCTGATACGGCTGATATGTCACTTCGAAAGTGGTTATGCTTTTGGGATTGTTGTCTATCTTTTTCGCACTCGTGTAATACTCATATAACTGGTGGCTTCCCTTTCACACGCATCCTTTCTCTATTAAGCGCTAGCGCGGATTCTAACTTTATGCTAAATGTAGATATCATAGCGTATTGTTAAACACAATAATTAATAGCGTCGTAATGTATGGCCTTCATGAAATACTGGAATAACGATATTAAATATATCGTAAAATAGCAATATAACAAACCGGTCATAGTACTAGTAGTTAGTAGATAATGTTACTGCTCTGTATCTACAGAGCGTGCCAAAAACACAGATAAACGTAGGCCAATTAAAAACATTACCTTTCTTCTGGGGCAGTCGAGTAAAAATAGTACTCTGAACTATCGGGGGCAAGGAACCTAACCTCGGACTTATTTGTGTACAAGATTTGTGGAAGAGATCGCTCTTTATCTTTAATGATAAGACCGCCTGCTCTTTGCCTCTATTGTTAACGTTTCCTGTAGGTATTTTATTTATTTACTTGAAGTGTGCGGGTGTTTCCATGCAATTTTTTTATGCGTTTTTATTGTTCATTACCATCACCACTTTATTTTCCGTTTTATAAAAGCAAACGAGACTATTATGTCAGAATAGCAGATAAACATGCGTCAGCTACAAGATAACCGAAAATGACTCCACTATTTATATGCAGTTCGTCAATAATTTGGGAATGGTAATGACTTGATTGGTGCGACAGAATAATCGCATAGAACTACCCGTGCAATAAAATATAGTATCTATAACTTAAAGAATTGTAGTAGGTACATACATAAGTACAGTCTAGAAAAAATACTTAAAAAGTAATATTATTAATTTTGTTGACGGTCAGATTTTTTCTAATATAACCGAGCAAATGAAACATATTTATGATCGCTTATCTTTGATTGTCACTTTAAGACGTTTACAATACATTCCATATAAGTATTATACTTTTTGGCCTTTGTGTTTTGGATTGGTTCAACTAAACTTACTATAAAACCGAACTTATATTTTTAATCTGCAATTTCGTTATTTACGGCCTGTCTCTCGATCCCCGAAGGATGCGCAGATAATATTAATTTTTTGTAGGATTTCAAAATATTTGTTCGACATAATATACAAAATTAAAACAATAATATTATACCTAAAACTACATTATAAATAAAGAATATAAAAAAAATTCACTATCCTTTTTCTTAGGCATATCGAAGGACACCTTAAGGACACCTAACATTTATCTAACAGATACATTTATTGTTGGGTGGTGAAACATCCCCTTAATTTGAGTAGCTGAAACAGTTTTCTTTTTAAACATTCCCCGAAATAGTTTTCAGCCTGACCTATATTGATTGTCTATGAAAACAGTGTTCAATTGACGCATTCATGCCATTCTGAATTTATTGGACTAGGTAATAAGGTTTACAGACTGGGTGTTATTTTTGTCCGGTTATTGACTTGGTATAGATGAATTATCGTTGATATCTGCGGTTGCGTTATACTTCCGTAAAGTTTTAAACTACTGCTACGGTATTAGTAGCATGAGCCATACCGGTGGTAAACAAGCATACAGTTAATATGATTTTAAACAGTCACACGATGAAAGCTTGCAGGGGATCGAAATGCACATTGCAGACCTTTAAAAAATATATAATAACAAAGGTAATTTCACAGTTTGAGCGTGTGTGGGAGAAAAAATTTCTGGAAGAACGTAACGGGCGATCATTAAAATTGCACACCCTGACGCCGCGGCCACGACATTGGTCGAAGGGTAACAAAAAGACGGCAAGTGTCTCTCTGTCAATTGTCAGTTGTAGGAAAGTATCGGCGACTATCCCTTACAGAATGAAAGTTTTGTGAAGCCGTCGGTTAGATCTACGACCGTAAAACCATACAACTATAGTCCACTACTACAACTATGGTCCACACGTTCAACTCGTAATTCAGCATCAATGGAAATCTTTTATTTTGGTTTACTCTAAGTTTTTTAATCATTAATGAGGAGACTTTGTGTAACAACTGCGTCAATAATATAATAATTACACTAAACCGAAGATATTTGGTTGGGAGCTTTTGGACTATAGTTGGGTAGTTCACGGTACTGAACTATGTTCCTATGTTGGTTTGGCATCTTTACAATACGCGCGTACCGAGGTAGTATTCCATTCCAAATCCAAGGTCCAGTGTAATTCAGTCGTATTGCACGCCGTGTTCTCGACGACAATGCTTCCGACGCTTAATGACATAATATTTCTTCGCGTTTTCTATTTCGGTAGCGACCATTTGTCTGGGACACTTTTACTTGAAACATGTTTGACTAATGTGTTGTTGGATGTTTACTGGAAAACGAGATTTACTAAATACCCATGCAAGTCCTACCTTTTATTTCATCATGTTTAAATAAAATAAATAAAATGACGCTGTTTGCTACACCGACACCGTGCATGTTGTTGTGTTAGACTTATAAACTCTTTGAGAAAATCTCGGAAATCAGTTTCATTTTACATTCGGAGAGTTTTAGGTAGAAAATTCCTTTTAAACCATTTAGCCTCCAGAGTGGAAAAATCGAATTATACATAATAATGAACGATCGGTGCAGTGGTAGAAAGCGGTCATGGGCATAATTTTAAAAACTTCTTCAGAGTACAACCCATTGCATAAGAGATCGATAGAACATACATAAGGAGGCAGTTCTCCTCTACGTCAATAGTAGATTGTGTCACAAAGGATCAAAATTATATTTCTAGGGTGTCTATTAAAGCCCGAATGAAGCGATGGATTCATTCGAAAATTGGTTCCTGAGCGTAATGAGGGATTCAATCGTTAACTCCTAAGACAGAAATATTGTTGATACCGTGTAATTAACACATACTGCTATGAATAATTAACCCATTAAAAAAATATATATATTTAATATTTATTTTATTTTGCACGTAATCAATTATGAAGATTTATAAAAGAAGAAACTCCCTTATAAAGATGCACGCACAGCCTAAACCCCTGGTCCTATAGACTCCAAATTTGGCACGTAGGTTCCTTTTATGGTGTAGACGAGCACTAAGAAAGGATTTTACAAAATTCACCTTCTAAGGGGTTGAAATGGGGGTCCAAAGTTTGTATGGCGAAATAAGATTAGTTGAACTATTTGATCCGAAACTTCGCAAAAGTATTCTATAAAGTAATTGAGTAAAGGTATGTTAAAGGTTTTTTGAAAATTCAACCCCCGTAAAAAGGGTGACGAAGTGAAAAAATCAAGTTGGGTATCGTTTCTATGGTTTATCGGGATGTAGATCACGAATACAATAACGATTTTTAATTTTAACGCGGCGGACGTGAAATACTATGTACACGGTTATGGTGTAATATAATGGTGTAAAATATAATTTTATTATTTATTTATATTTATGTTCATTTCTGGTTCTAGAGATTCCAAATTTAGCGCGTAGGTTTCTTTGAGGATGTAGGGGTGCTCTAAAAAGGTTAAGTCGAAATCCACTCCCTAGAGGGTGCAATGGGGGTCCAAAGTTAGTATGGCGAAACAAGATTAGTTAGACTATTTTGTCCGAAACTTCCTAGGAGTATTCTTCAAAGTAATAAAGACATGTTTGCAGGTTTTTTGAAAATTTAACCCCTGAAAAAGGTAAAAAGGGTGATGAAGTGAAAAAATCAAGTTGGGTATCGTTTTTCTATGGTTTATCGGGACGTAGATCACAAAAACGATTTTAAAATTTAACGCGGCAGACGTGAAATACTATGTACACGGTTATGGTGTGATGGGGTAAAATTGGAAAAATATCAATATAATTTTATTATTTATGTTCATTTCTGGTTCTAGAGATTCCAAATATAGCGCGTAGGTTTCTTTGAGGGTGTAGGGGCGCTCTAAAAAAGGTTAAGTCAAAATCCACTCATTAGAGGGTGCAATGAGTCTAAAGTTTGTAGGGGAAACTTGACTATTTAAACTGTTTTATCCGAAACTTCACAGGAGTATTCCCAAACATAAATGACTAAAGACATGTTTTAGGGTTTTTGAGAATTGAACTCTTGAAAGTGGTAAAAAGGTTAAACAGTAAAAAAACAACATGGTTATCGTTTCTATAGTCTACTATCGTGTCGCTGTACCGAGGTGTACGTGAAATACCATCTTCTCTGTTATGGTCTCATGGGCTTGCGGGTTATGACAGGGGTATCGTTTTAGTGTTTATTTCTGATAAAAAAAATCTAAATATAGCATGTTAACCAACGTTAATAACCTTTTAAGTTTTCCTGAGTTTTCATGCGATAGTAATCAAAAGTACATAATATATCTGTGTATCCAAGGTGTTTTTTATAAAGTCAAAACAGTCGTCACCATAAATTTCGACATTTTTGATCCAATGGTGTAAATCGATGTATCGGGATACCAGAGGTTCTTAACAAACTGCAAAAAAGGCTGCCTATTCAATTTCCGTTTCGATATTGTCCGTCATAAAATCGGTGGTAATCTGAAGTTCTGACTGATCTGTTCATCATAATGAAGCAGAAGTCAAATTTGCAAGAAACGGTAACAATATTGAGTTACTTCAAATGTTAATCAGCTCGCCTAATTATGGTCATCTTTGTAAGGCCTGGGAAACGACAAATGATAGTTTTTATCATCAAAACACAACAATCACCTATGTGAGTGTGTATGTAAACTTTTAAAGATAAAAAACATTTGTCAGTTACCAGATGGTAAAGATGACCATAATATGATAGCGGATTTTGATAATAATCTATATCTGAAATGTCAAAGCGTTTCAAGTAATGAATTTGAGGTCAAATTTGCACAAAATGATCGGCACCTTGAATTTATTTAGTTTGAATCCGACCTTAATAAAAATCGGTATCTTAGGATCCAAGGGGGTTTTTACAAAAAGTGAGAAGCTATCACATCTAAAATTTCTAGAACTTTGATTTAATATTGATAAAAATCGATACCTACCGAGAAGATGAAAAGTTCTTCATATGGAATTTGAAGTCAAAATTGCAAAAATAATTCGCCATCATGAATTTAGGTCTTAAGTTTAATACGACCGTGATAAAAATTTATAGAACGCGGCCGAACCGCGGGTAAAAGCACCATCCGCCACACTTAAATCGGTTAAGGCAAACGCGAGATAATCGCGGGAAAACATTAACATGCAGTGAATAGATATTAGAACGCGGGCGAAGCCGCGGGTAACTGCTAGTTGATTATAAACGCACTGTTTGTTTTTTATATTTCATTGTTATTGTTTAGGCTGGCTAAAGAAAGTCTTAGAACAGAAAATGGCCACCTTGTTTCCTTATAGCAGGGAAGAAAACACCTGTTTTGGAATAGGTGCCGGTTTGGAAGGATTATATCACATTGTTTATATAAAATCCCTGGTAGGTATCTAAGATATATTCATATATAAATAATGTACCTTGAGGGAAATAGTCAATGGGTTCAGCGTATTTGCGGTAGCTAGATCTTGTTTCACAAAGTGTAACTTTTATGTTTTCAAGTTAATGAAGTCACATTAACGGTTATCCATGTTTCGTTTTGCCAATCCCTTGTTTCTGCCATAATTATTTTAGTATATTATAGGTTTATTATAGGTAAGTGTATAAAGTCAAAGTATTTATACATGGTGTACCTGATACATGTTACGGTACATTGCACATAAGATTTACCTAAAATTAAATTTTATATCTTAATTCTTACACGCTCTTCGGATCGGGAGTATTTATAAGGAGAATATTTTTAGCAAGGATTATATGTTGTTTGTTTATTACTAAGTGCGGGCAGCGTTCAAGGATTGTTGCATCAAACGATTGGTAATTAACGGGTACTTCGCGATGATTAAGATGATTATATTTAGCCTGTGGGATGCGTTTCAGCGGCTATCGGGTTACGCAACATGCATTTGTTTATCGTATCTACTTTGTATTGTATTCTAACATTTCTTAATGATATATTGGTAAACAAACATGAAAATAGGTCGGGGACATAAATAATACTGTTTCCACCGTTATACTGTAGTACGTTGCAAGAAACATTTCAGTTTTAAAACCTGTTCTAAGAATCGAGAATGAGTGACGCCTATGTGCTTTTCTTTTGACTTCGTAAAGATTTATTATAATTAGATTTGGAAAAAAAATAGCGGAATTTTTTCCTAGCAATCTGGAAGTTGTTTTAATACAATTGTATGTAATTAATTTTGCACGAGTGGTCTGTTTTGGTGATCTGTTTTGTCGATGATCCGATGATATACTTTGAACAAATAATATTTTAACTGGGCGGAAATAGCGGATCCGTGAGGGCAGCGAAACGCGAAAGTTGTTTTAAGAGTAGAGCTCAGGGTGCCTAGCCAAGTTGCCAAACACTTAGTAGCGTATCGAAGTTTTCCCTCTCTGTTACTCGTTCCCATTAGTGCGACAAAGACAGTGAGCTGCCTTTCGCTTACGATTAATGATTAAGCGTTAGCGATTGGCAACTTGTCTAAGCACCCTGGTTAATAGTTATGGAATATTTTTTTAAAAGCTGAAACAAGATTATCTATAATATCCTTTTTCTCGCACCCTGTATGTTTTTTGAATCTGTAAACGCATAGGTATCACAGAAGGTCGGTACCTATCTGTAAGTAGGGATGCGAATTATAAGGTAAAGATCATTATTTTTTCTCGCAATATAGTTATTTGGTCAATGATCACTCGTCGCACTTGTCATCTTATTGGCGCCATTCTCATTTCTGATACAGTTCGTTTACAGGTAAAAAGGGAAATGTACTCAGAGGAAACCCGTAGCCACGAGCGTCATAGCTCACTTCCTGAAAGTCTGCCCCAAAAACCTGTTTGGCCATTATTGGCAAAACATTATAGGAACTGTTAGATTTATTTCTGGCTGCCCAAAATAGCCGTGCCACTCAGCTGTTAAGTGTCAAGACTGGGTTGTTGCCTCCTCCGAAATGGGGCCAATCCGCTTCCCGAGAAGGTGCATGGTGCCAAACACCGGTAGAAAAAGATTAAGTGAAATTGCGTCTTATTCCTTTAGGAGTACGACGGACTGGAGCTGGCTGGTCCGTACTAAACCAGAACCTGCGATGCCAGTGCTAGTTAAAAAAAACGTAATTTTCGTTTTAGGGTCTCGAAGACTCGCATAGTAAAAAACGGAAACAAAAAAAAACAAAAAGTTATCTACCACGGAGTGCAGAAATTTTTCATACATTCCAAATTAAATTATAAGAGTAAACAAATTAAAATGCCATAATTACTATGGATTATTTAGGTACATATCTACCTAAGCTAGACTCTTCTACTGTCAACCGAAAACATTTTTCTTAAAAGTAATTAGTAGGTGTAGTATTTTCAAATTTAAACAGAAATGAAAATATGTGCCAAGTGACATCACAGCACAGTTCATCAATTTTCCTTTAGTGATGTGTTCTAAATCTATGAGTCTTCAGAATGATGTGACGTCTCCAGCTGCCACTCGCGTAAAGATAAAGCCCATTCATCTTTAGTTGTTTGATCTAGCAAACAACTTTCTAACCTGAAAGTGCATGTTTTCTGACGCAACCTGCTTTTTCCTTGATTCAATAATAAATATGAAGCGATCCCATGGGAATAGTACATTACTATAGAGGACGGGAAACGAAGGGTTACAGGCCAAGTAGATCTATCTGGCTGAAGGAACTGAGGCCAGATAGGGCTACGCGGCCTGTAACCCTATTTCTAGCCGAGAACTCTTATATGTATAACAAATTGACAGCATTTGGCAACTCACTAAAGCGAAAAGTGTAAATTTTAGCCCCAATGAGGCACTATGACCGCTTTTGGTAACCTCCACCACCCTTTGCTTTGTAAGGTGCCACCCCTTTTTCTGCCTTCGCTCCGTAGATAACTTTATTCAAAGACATACAGGTTCAACTCAGTATTGAACAAATATTATTGAACAGTCAAATTGTAAGTGTCCAGGGTCGCGTTTTATAAAGTTACAATTTACAATTTCGCTGTTTGCCTCTCTTTCAAGCCAATACGTGCGTGCGGAAAGCCGCGTCTTCACTTAGTGTTCTGGAAGAGAATTTGTTCGTTCTTGGGCAGATGAAAACAATAATTCACATGGCACAATGTTCTTTCGTAAGTCCACGAACAAGCGAATGCTAGTTCAGAACAGTAAGTGAAAACGCGGCTTTAGAGAGTCAAACAGCGAAATTGTAAAATGTAATTTTATGAAACGCGACCCAGGGCGTGACGGACCGGTGGCCTATACCACAAAACTTTACAAGCGTACAATTCTACAAAATTGTATAAATTCCCATACAAAAAGTTGTCAATTTTGTAGAATTGTACGCTTGTCAAGTTTTGTGGTAAAGGGGCCTGCATGCTTAGCACATGATTGGTGCAACAGTATGTCGCTACGAGATATCCGTCCCTCTTTTATTAATATAGTTACTAAAAGATGGAAAATCTATCTCGCGGCGACAAACTGACATACCAATCATATGTTAAGCGTCCTGGGTCGCGTTTTATAAAGTTACAATTTACAATTTTGCTGTTTGCCTCTCTTTCTAGCCAATATGTGCGTGCGCAGCGTGCGTTAGAGACGCAAACAGCGAGATTGTAAAAGTAAGTTTATAAAACGCGACCCTGATGGTACATTGTAATAGTCGCACAGAGACCGGTGGATCCAACTGCGTTCTCCGCAAGTACCCGACATGCACAAAAATAACCCCAGCATTTCACCGCAATGGGAGTTCCTGACAAATTATTTATATATATCCCT
Source organism: Thaumatotibia leucotreta (assembly GCA_025490895.1). Classification (NCBI taxonomy): domain Eukaryota; kingdom Metazoa; phylum Arthropoda; class Insecta; order Lepidoptera; family Tortricidae; genus Thaumatotibia; species Thaumatotibia leucotreta. The sequence goes on along the minus strand of JALPQI010013787.1, from coordinate 4,252 downwards.
GTTTGTCGCCATATCCGTTAGTCTACCCTCAGGACACACAATTTACAACCTTGTCACACTTACACATTTGACATATTCCTTTAACTATTTAGAGTATCTTTACGAAGCTCTCTTGTGTCTCGTGAAGTCGATTTGAAAGTGAATCTTATCACAAATATTACACTGTTGATATTGTAATGAAGTGATATGATAAGGCGAGCGGTGTGGAGAGGAAACACGTCATGGAGTGGAGGGTATGCTATATATTGCTGGGTGCACTTAAATAAATGGATGGAATTCTTAAGTTAATGTTTTGATGGTCGAAATAATTATTAGAGGAAGTTGTGAGATTTGTGAGTAACATTCGATTTATGGAGCTACTTAATTGCAAAGAAACGTATATATCTTTAATTTTCTTTCAGGCATATGCACAGTTGTTTCTAATACTTGTACCTAGCCTAGCAGGTAAACAAAAAACTTGACAGAAAAAGTATTTTCTCATTTACACTTGCCTTCGTTCGTAATCCGTCGATTTATTAGTTTTACGATGAACTAATTATTATATTAAAATACTTATGATATTCAGTGTACAAACAGCAACCCTCCTACCTGGACATTTAGTGGACTTTATTACAAAAGGCATAAGGATCTCTGGACAACTAACAGAGTAGATGTAGGGTTCCAGTCTGTTGTTGTAGGAGTAAACAAATAAATTTAAACTTATATGTAGCTAATAATAGTGAGACTACACTGCAACTAAACATGTGGGTGGAGCTAGGGAATCGCGTTTACAGAGCGCATCTACTGAACTACCTACTTTAAAATCTTGACTGATATTATAATGTCCAGTGTGTTATCATTATTCAGGCTTTAATGAAACCAAGCACCGTAAAACGGGGTAAAGAGGAATGACGGGGTAAATAGGAACGTAGAGTAAATTGGTCTGTTAGCCCAGGACAAACAGTCCAATTTAGAATAACTGATTTTTTCATAAGTGTTATTCTAAACTGGACTGTTTTGTCCTGGGCTAACAGACAAAACAGGTCATTCCTATTTACCCCTTTTGACGGCAATTAGATGCGATTATGAGATGACTAATCAAATATTAAAATAAACAATAACAAGTTCGCCTTTGTACCTATCTAAATTGTATTATGTGTATAATAAAGAATTTACATCCATATACACGGTGGAATTTAATCGGTGAACAGGAACCCATTTTTCTAATTCAGTAATCGATGGCGGTCACGTTTATGTAGTACTTAAGTAGAACCAAGTTTTTTTTTTAGCATAATAAATTTTTATGTTGAAATTTAACTTTAATTAAAATTTATTGTCACCCTACTAATGGTTTAGTCTGAAAAGTTTAATACCTCTTTTCAAACTATCAGCCATGCATTCCTCTTATTTTACATAGGAATAGAGTCTATCGCAAAAATTAAAGTATGTGAGTGGTTATTGCTCATTTATGTTTTAAGTTTCTATGGCTGATAGTTTGAAAAGAGGTATTAAACTTTTCAGACTAAACCATTAGTAGGGTGACAATAAATTTTAATTTCAACATAAAAAAAATTTATGCTAAAAAAAAAACTTGGTTCCACTTAAGTACTGCATAAACGTGACCGCCATCGATTACTGAATTAGAAAAATGGGTTCCTGTTCACCGATTAAATTCCACCGTGTATACATAAAGTTTCTAAGAAAACCAATCATTTGTTGTCTTTTGCTTTTTGCTGAAAGAAAAACAACTTCTGTTATTTCCTTATTCCACTGTACTAAACCTGCTAGAGTGTCTACTCTTTTCTAATAAACGTAAAAAATGAACCGTCCAAATCCTACAGATAGACGGACAGAACGACGGAAAACGATAAAATCACTATGGATCCGTTTTAGATTTTGCTGGCTATGATACCCTCATCATCATCATCATCATCAGCCTATGTTAGTCCACTGCTGGACGTAGGCCTCTCCTATTAACTAAGCGTATAGACGCATTAGGAGGTAAATGCCCATAATCACCACGCTGGGCAAGCGGATTGGCGATCGCAGTAATGTGTCCACTATGATGACGCTGCTGCCCATCATCAATCTATGATACCCTAAATTATACTAAATTATGGCAATTTCTTTAGCTACCTAAAATACTGGAATACTCTACTAAACAAATGGGTAGGTTAGACACGAGTACATCGACCGAAAGTCAATTGGCATTAAACCATGTGGTAGTTAACTGAAATAACATGAAACAATACTATTAGTATTAGTACATTTAGTACTATTACTCGTGATAGATATGTGACAGGTGGCCATAAAGATAACACAGATCGCAAGAGAAATTGTCTATGCTATATTTATCTCAAAGGCGACAAGGTTTTAAGTGCAGCCGGCGAAATTGGGATTGGATGCGCAATCGTTAGTCTACCAAGACTACCATGATAAATACTTATCCACTTTTTAACTTAACTTTCGAATTATAATAAGGTGAAATAATGGATATCTACCTATTATCATCTTATATCAGATACATTCTCTTTGTATTTGACTGTACCATTTAGTAGATAGATTAGACTCAAACCGTGAATCTAATCCAAAAGAATCTTTTGACACATAAACACCTAAGTTATAATTTTTACCTACTACCTACAACAGTACCTACTAAGTCTACGAACAAATAAAACATGGAAGCCGAACTAAGTAGAATGATATTTATAATGCGTTTTTGCTATTTATAATGCAATACAATGCAATTCAATTAAAGTTATGAAATCCTAATTTGCATGTAAGGTGAGGTTACGTTCCATTCCTTTGCTATCTGTTGCCCCTGACGGTTTCCTTTCAAGATAAATGTTTCGAGTTTTTTTTATATTGGTACAACAAAGTGGCTCCACTCCACCTGATCGTAAGTGAAATGCAGAGCCTAACTCGCGGCGGCAACGAACAGGAGACCAGAAGTAAAGCCGCAAGTCCTCAACATGATCGCTTGTATCATGTGCTAACCTTTAGGTACTGGTGGTAATAACATGACCACGACGTCTAAATAGCAATTATCCGAATAATATTGTTCAAAATAATCTGAAATTTAATTTCATAGAAAAATGGTCTATATCACTCAAAGTAAATAATTTTGTAGACTCAGTTTGATCCAGAAATGCTGGTTTAGAAGTCTATGAATATTATATTGATTAAACTTTCACGATTATCACTCATATTTTAAAGACAAACGGGTCTTAATCGCGTAAACTTACGTTTAATTATATCCTGACGTTTCGGGCATTACGTTACACCCGTGGTCGCAGGCAGACGTCATGCCCGAAACGTCAGGATAAAATTAAACGTAAGTTTACGCGATTAAGACCCGTTTGTCTTTAAAATATGTCTATGAATATTACTAACTTATTATACTTTAACAGGTAGGTAAATGTAATTGATACTTTAACTTTTAATTCTTCTTCAACACTCAAAAACATTTTGTTTCGAAAAGGTAGTAGCATAACCTAGAATGACTGACGTTGTTGAGATCTTTTTATGAATATACCAGTAGGTATTTTCATAACTGAGATTTATTTCAACGGACTAAACACTCATTTGCTTTGAAAATTTGGGTTATCTTTATTTCTATGTAAAATAAGAGTGACAGCTGGACCACAGTTACCAAAAGCAAGAATAAACTTTGAGATAAAAAAAAATTCAATCCAAATGTGTAAACAATAACAAATTCGCAGCGCAAACATATATTTATTAAGTTTAACCAACACAAACCATTTTTTAGTTTATCGAAAGTTACGTTGCAATGGTTTTTTAACCCTTTAATGTACAAAAGGTAAAAAGGCTACTGAAGTGGCGTACGTTAATTAAACTAATTCAAATTATAATCTGTGTCATAGACCCAGAGTTTCAAATGAGTCGTGTATTTATTTACTTGTATATCATACATTCTAAAAGTAAATTATTAAACCTACCATTCAAGGGTTTGACTCTAATAATGCATACTCGACCAATGTGGGCTTTCTCATACAGCTCATTCTTAGGGTTGCAGTTGTTATGCTCGCAATATTCTCGCATTTTTTTATACCTATCTATGCCTACTTTTATTTTAACGTCTTATGAAAACATTAGTGATTAAGCGATGAACTAATATCGACATCCACATAGGGCCTGTTGGCTTAGCACACGATTGGTGCGACAATATGTCGCTGCGAGATAGAATATCCGTACCTGTTTTATTAATATTATTAGTAAAACACGTATTAAACCTCCTAACCCTAAGTACATA
>JALPQI010013786.1:0-31410 GCA_025490895.1 Thaumatotibia leucotreta | reverse complement strand
AGGAATGAGATGGAGTGGCAAAAATACAAGGTGATTTCATTGTTTTGTAAGAATTGATCGATTATCGAGAATTGTATTTGTGGTATTACTATAAGTAATAGTAACACTCATAAGATGGACCTCGTCTTTGCAATTAGGTTTACTCGGGTATCAAGGCACGCCCATGAATCTCAAAATGCCTTCAGTTAGGTACCGAAAAAAACTGTACTATCTCAACTCTGAACGTCTTTTGTCAGTGAATATGTCATTTACTTTGTAATTTTAAATAATTTATAAGTTTAATTAACTAACTAATTAATTAACTAATTTATAAGTACCTATGTACTTTTTACTGCGGTTCAGAACGGGAATAATAGACGTAGCTGCAACTGCCGCCAAGCTTAAATGGGACTGGGCGGGACACGTCTGTCGGATGCCGGATAACCTGTGGGACACGTTGGGTTGGGTGCCACAACTTGTAAGGCGTCGCGGTAGACCGCGCCAGATAGCGTGACGAGCTTGACGCCTTTGACAAGGACTGGTGGGAGACTTCAGGGGATAGGAATACGTGGAAGAGTTTGAGGGGGGCCATTGCCCTGCAGTAGGACAGCATAGGCTCTTAATAAAAAAATAAAATATGTACTTTTTATCACAGTTGGAAAGCAATCTCGCGAAATTGGACCGTGAGATCGAATCGCTTCGCGCAGCCGTGGCCGACAAGATCAACCCTACTAAGTTGGTGGAAACAAGGCTGGAAATGAGGATTAAGAGGCCAGTTCTAGAAAGAGTTCAGGTAATCACATCTTCTGCAATAAATGTCGCACCTGAAAAATAGATGACGAGATTACAGAGAGAATAACGGAAGGTACAACTAGATATATTTTATAAAGATTGCCTGGGATTTTCGGATACGTTAATTTGATACCGGTATCGGATACCGGTACTGTTTGATCATAGGTTCAATTTGTGATGCCGCGGAGAAACCGTAGGTACTTCAATTTATGGGAAGAATCGAAAATGTTTGTCGTAACTCGTAAGTGTCCTAATTGAATTGGTAGTGGCGTTCAGCACTGCATAGACGATTAAAGAATGAATTCATTCATAAACTGTCCATGCAATTTTGAACCAAAGTGTACCTTATTGAACAGATTGATCTATATTTCCGAGATCATATAACCCGTCAACCTTCAAGTCAAGTGTGAATAGGCACCTTCTGGGCAAACTCACTCCATCGTAGGCCACGTCTCTGCCCTTGGCTAGTTTGTGGCCATGAGTAAGCCTATTTCAGATAAAAAAACAGGGTTTTTAACCTTTACATGTATTTGTGTCTTCTACGTATTTGATACATCGACTATTAGACAGCAGAGTTAGATGGAGTAATTGACAACGACAAGCCAGGTTTTTCTGAATTCCTCCTTAAAGTTACAAAGAATTGCTAAAATCAAAGTGTTTCAATTTAAATCGTTTTTTTTTTATGTCTATTTGTTTAGGATATCCCTATGCGTGGGCTGATGGAGGAGTATGAAAGAGTCCACATGAGCTACAACATGCTCGAGAAAAAACTGGAAGATGCTCTGTAAGTACAGCTAATTAATTAAAAATTCACGTAACATATATATCATGGGTAACCAACGATGCCCAGTAGATTGCTATAAAACTTCCCTTTGAAATTTTAGCTAACGATTTAACGATAACGGTTTTGGTGAAACCCACCCATATTCTTGCAAACCAACTTGTTTCTATTACCTTAATTTGACAGGAGTAACAGATTAACCTTCCAGCTTTTTAACCACTCACATGCTTTTATTTTTACTATACACTCTCTTACTACATAAGGGTCAATCACTTTTTTTATGTCACTCGTTGCCATGGTTACGTTCTCCTGGGTCACCCTTAAATTCACTGTTTAATGGTATTAAAATTGACAAAACTTTGAATTTTTTTATAGTTATGGGGCCCTTCCAAGGTGGGTTACCCACTAATCATGATAGTAGAGCTTGCAGGATACTTTCTTCTAGCAAACTATAACACTGTTGTCCCCTGGGTGATGTGACAGAATAACAACATAAAAAAAGTGATTGACCCAAAATAAGAGTGATGAGAAGTAGTCACAGCTACATGAAGCAGCGTGAGTCGCGGATAAACATCACACACCGACTTCCCACGTAAAGTTTAGATAAATTCATTGCCATTAGTAATATTTCATTGAAAGGTTTGCTTACATTGCCCGCTACTTTTATTCATGGCGATTCGAAGAAACGTTTATGTCTGTCAATCAAGTATCCAACACTCGTGCAACCATCCACAGCACAACATACCACGGCATGTACAACCACCACCAACGCGTAACCAAGGACCTACAGTACAAGAACCAAGCACTGGAGACGGACCGACGACTCATTGAGATCAGGAAACCGATACACGGGCCTGATGAGACGGAGTTTAAGAGGAATGTGGGGTATTGCCGTATGAGCGATGAGTTGGTACCGGAATAGATGGCCTTGTAGTGGTACCGGTACCATGACTGTACCGGTATCTTGTATAGGCCAGGGACCGGGAACCGGTATTTTAACCATCACAAAAAATAACGGTAATTTTCGTTCTTTGGTATATAAATTCTAACTTAATGAAGTAATTTAAAATACGATGTTGTAAATTACATAAAATATTGACTAGGACATAAAACATTTTCAAATACTGGGCTATTTCATGGTTTTTCTAAAATACCGGTTTCGGTCCCTGGTATGGGCATTATTTTAGTATAGTAAGCTACCGGTACCGATATTAACCATAGGTGATTATTAAAAATAGTCCACATCATACATGTAAAAAATATTAGATACTCATAATTCTCACAAATCAAATACAAATTTTGAATCGGAACACAACTCCTCGGGACTAGTTGTGTTTTGATTACGTTGTGCTCTCTGATGCATATGATAGCAACTGCACATTTGCCATTGATTTCATTGTGACTCTACTGCTTAAAATCCCACAGTGAAAATCATTTTCATTTTGCCATAGAAAGATACCGGTACAGGTACAATATTAATTAAACTTTTCTTTTCATATCTTAATAATTTCTGAAAAAAAAACATTTTTTATTATTTGATTAAGCTAACCGGTACCGGTACTTGGCACTGAAATGATACCGGTACGGTACAGTGTAATTAATTTGTTAAGATTAGGTAAGTGCAAGTGTGTTCAATTCCACCAGCAAAAGTGTTCACAATGAGTTAAGAATGATGTAGAAATAAGGACACTTATAAAAATCTATAATGCATTTATTTAAAAATAATATAACAAGCGATGTGCAATAATGTACTTATTATGTAATACCTACATAACGTATTCCGAACAATAAATTTTAACATCGTTATAATATTTAGGCCGATGTGCTCTTTTTTTCATACACTGGCATACATATTAAATTAGTTGCTTTTGCTTAAAATAACAAATACATATTATTTGTAAATCCGGGTAAATCCGAATGTCGAAAAACACGGGATAATTTCGAAAGGTGACACTTAATACAATGTCATTACGAGTGATTTTTCTGCAGCAATTAGAATAGAATAAAATATCACTATAGAAACGCTTTGCGAGTAATTCCAACGACCGTTTATTTGCGTCCAATATCTTTTCAATATGCAACATGTATACCAGTGTTTAAGATAGTAATATTTTAATACTGAGCACCTTAACATAATTATTGTTAACATACTTCATTGTGACAAGGTTAATACCTAAATATATTTCGATTGAGACAGATATGTGCTAAGAACTTGCATAAAAATAACACAAAAATACCACAGTACAGATTACTAAATACATTATTTAAGTTAAGAGGTTTAAAGTCGGAATGACAATAGTCACATATCGAGGGTTGGGTGGTCAAACCCGATAAGTTAAGCAATCAGGGAACATACATAAAAAAATGTAAACTTCCTTTATTGAAGTCGGTTAAAAAGGTTTTTAAATAAAATACGAACTATATGACGCTGACGGGAAGTGTTATTTCAATTAAAAAACATCTAAACTTATCGGGTTTGACTACGCAGCTCTGGATATTTAAAATAAAGTATAAGCGTTTTGTCACGGTGTTTACCGTAGCTGGGATACTTGTAGATCCAGGGGTGTCACTCGTAAGCGTATTGCTAACTTTTGAGGTATGTAGATTAATTTTTCAACACTGGAAATCCTTAGTACTTAGCTTTGGAGACTAACCCCCTTATTCTTACATCTCCTAACTTAACAAACCGCTAAGTATTTGTCCCTTTCGATCTTATGGATATATTGATAATAACAAAAAGGGACAAACAATACTTAGCAGCTTGTTCAGTTAGCAGATTATTTATAAGGTAGTTTATGAATAAGGGGGTAACCTATTACCTCACAAGGAAAACAACATTTAATGTAGGTTTAAGTAAATTACAGAAATTACTAAACGAATTTAAACTCGATATGCGGTTTTAATCCACGTGACATTCTATTTTTCTGCCCTCCAGCCGGCAAACAGCACATTACCGACCACTGCGCTAAACTAAGTTGCCGCCTGCCGGCTCCGTTGAGCAGAAAAATAGTATACCTACACACCTCGGCCGTTAAATAGGAAAGCCTCGGATCACATGTTTGTCACACGTCATCCAAGATATTTCCCACTTAAACGGCCTTGGCATGTAATCTACTATAACACAAATAAAATAAGGTTACTATTGAAAGCACGCTGGTTTAACAGACATTACTTTAAATGTTGACTGTCTGATTATTTCAGAAGTGTAAAATAAAATGTAAAAAAATGTAAACTCTGCAGTCAACACTTTGTAAGATTATTATGTGTATTATAAAGCTTATTATTATAACATTTATTATATTGGCAGCACAAAAACGGGAACTTTGGTTTAATTCCAATAAAGATTGCTTTGGTATTCGCTAAATATATGTAAAGGCACATGGTCTATGTACTTTGCGTATCTTATGAATGTAGTTTCGTTAAGTAGTAAGTGCTTAATAATTGTGGGATGTCTTTTCATAATATTATCGAGAAACAATATACAGGGTGGTCCAAACCTTGACGTCAAAAAATTTTTTTTAGGTTCCCTACGTCATGGGCTATCAGAATATACCCCATGTATGTTAGCCGATTTTTTGTAGTTTTCGAGTTATGAATTTTTGAAATTTTTTTTTTGAGAAATTCTGGAATGAAGAAATTTATTGATAAAAAAAAACTATCGGGTTTTTTTAATATTTTCTTTTTGTAGAAGTATAACTACAAATAAAGCATTTACTGACAAAAAAATTAGCGTCCTCACTTTGATACAAGTAGGATAAAAATACAAAATTCAAAATTTTACGTTAAAAATGCATCAAAATAGCATTAATGTACTTAAATAAAAAAAAATAAAACATATCCCAAGGATTTTTGGTAATGTAAAGACTGCCCTAGACCTTAAACCTTCGTAAAAGCAAAAAAAAAGTGATACTTAATAATGAGGATTTTTCGGAGTAGTCGGTCAAATAAACTTAAAAAAAACTTCAAAATTTTTAATTTAAAAATTTCGTTGTTTTGTTGTTCTTATCAATAAACAAAGACAGAAAATACCACGAAAACTCAATTTGTGTAGTTATTCAAGTCATTTTTTACTACTTTAAAATTTTAAGTTTTTTTTATAGTAGAAGTAGTTTATTTGACCGACTACTCCGGAAAATCCTCATTATTAAGTATCACTTTTTTTTTGCCTTTACGAAGGTTTAAGGTCTAGGGCAGTCTTTAGATTACCGAAAATCCTTGGGATATGTTTTATTTTTTTTATTTAAGTACATTAATGCTATTTTGATGCGTTTTTAGCGTAAAATTTTGAATTTGGTATTTTTTATCCTACTTGTATCAAAGTGAGGACGCAAATTTTTTTGTCAGTTAATGCTTTATTTGTAGTAATACTTTTACAAAAAGAAACTAGTTAAACAACCCAATAGTTTTTTTTTTATTAATAAATTTCTTCAGTCCAGAATTTCTCAAAAAAAAATTTTCAAAAATTCATAACTCGAAAACTACAAAAAATCGGCTAACATACATAGGGTATATTCTGATAGCTTATGACGTGAGGAATCTAAAAAAAATTTTTTGACGTCAAGGTTTGGACCACCCTGTATAGTTCGTAATCAGTATTTAAATCACAATTTATAGTATATCTAAATGCCGCAATGCGTATAAATAAATAAAATAAGAACTGGTAGATCGGAAACCATCGTCTTACTTGGACTAAAGACATGTTATTCATTTGGCATAGGTAATTAAATTATAGTTTTAACACTATTAATTCCAGTGTCTCAATCCACAATATCATGAATTATTAAAATGTCAAATTATTTCTTACAATTTAATGTACTTTATTAATAAAAACTTACTTTAAACGTTTAATCTTGAATAACTATTTTGGAATATGTTATATTCGTGTCAACAATATAACATCAAATAATATTTTGATATGTTACACTATTCTTTAATCTAGCTTATTTAAGTTGTAACGTCACATAAATGCTTTGTATACTGTGCATAGTAAAACAAAATACCGCATGCATGATATTTTATCTGTTAATATAATAAAGTCATCCGACCATAATTATTCGAAATAGTGTTTTTATTTTTGTTGTTATTAATCGCAACATAAAAATATGTACTTTCAAAATGTGACGTCTAATGACGACAGAGAATGTAAGTTGAATCAAAATGGGGCATCTTAAATAACTCAAGTAGCAAAGGTGTTCTATTTGTCTAGTTTGTATCGCTTTCCAGTAAAATGTAAATGTAATAAAAGTAACGAACTTCAGACTGTAATCTTTGTGACATTATAAAAATACCTATTTTCTGCGTTTTACACCTTCGTACAAACAGTTCCGAAAATGGATGCCGATCCAAAAATTTACTAACGGAAACGTATTATCCATGCACTTATTGAGATATTGTGTGATGCCCAGACAGAGGTCACGGTGGCACGAACAGAATTTTGCTAGGGACTTCCTCTAGATATATTATTTTATCGATAAGTTCTTCTTATGACAAAAGTAACGGTATAGTTTCGAGATAAATTTATCTAAATTAGGCTTAGTTGTGAAGCAGTCAAGAATTAAGCTTTGGATGGAAATTGTTCAAATATGAAAACATAGTTGTAAGTTGATTTTTATTAAGTCCTATAAATACATAGATAACATTGCTGGGTAATGATCAGCATATTTTCTATTTATCCGCTGAAAATATCAGCTAATATGAAATGTAATTTCGAAAAGTATTCACTTATCGATGAATTTAATACCGAAGGGTAGTCCCTAGTTAATTGACTTCCGTCTGGTGATGCCCCAAATCAAAAACTTACCTTACAACGCCAACAACTCAGGCTGAGGCCCGACCTTCTCATAAGCCTCATCCAACAACGAGCATATTTGCGCTATATTTTCATCATTAAGTTTCCTACTCGAAGCCAATCGGATCGACGGCTCCGGGCAACTATGCTCCACGTCTCTGAGGTAAGCGGCCACTGCAAACGCAACGCCTTTCTCGAGGCAGTAGTTCGCGATATTTTTGAGGTAGCTGTGTTTGAGGCGGTCTGTGAGGTCCTTTTTGAGGTAAATGTGCTTGATGGGCGAGAGCTCGTGACCGCGGAACGTGAAGTGCTTGAGGTTTGAGAGAGCTCTGGAAAAGAGGAAGTAATAGTTGGCATATTTCTACTTAAAAATATAATTAAGGTAAATAGATGTTAAAGAAAGTATCAGAGTCCATTGGAAACCAAGGTGGGAATCGAATCTGCAACTTCAACTTTCCCGGCTGGTGTTCTATATATTAATGCATATCCATGTAGTCCGGTCACTCTAATCTAACGATAACCAATTTTTTTTATTTTGTTTATGAGACATCTATTTCAGTTTATAATTTATGTACAGTAGTGTCGCTATTTAAAAACATAAGTCAAAAATATCCAGATAATATCTTGATTAGTCCAAAAAAAAGTTTTTGTTTTGTTAATGACAACCTAAGTAAAGATTACATTATGCGCAAACCACTTGGAATTTCCGCTATAGATTACCATCTAATGGTCCATTTGCCATCTAGTACTGGGGCCAAACTTCTACAAATTTGATGCCGGTACCAAATAATTGAATACAGTACCGGTATTAACATTGTTATCCAATACCGGTATCGGTACCAATACGAATAATTTATTAATGTACCGGTGGCAACCACAATTTTAGTAATTTATAGGGTTACATGAATTGAACCACGAAAATGTTTTTTTAGTACAGATACAGATGGTGCCTTTTTTTAGGCTCTAGTGCGAGAAGTGTGTAATTTTACGTCAGGTCCAAAACTTTGGAGGGCCATCTGCATTAAAAAACGTCGTACGAGACGGGTGCGCCAAAGTATTTATAAAATTGCAACTTAGATTATTGGAACTCCGAAAATTTTTCTTATACAATTTAACTTCATAATGATCGGTATTTAGAATAATCTTTGTTCATAAATATCATCACATAGAATTATTTATGTTCATAATATTGTTTTTCATACATATTTTTAGTACTAACTTTTATGTTTATATAATTTTTCACTATACTTATTTTATGATATATATTCTAATGTTATAGGTATTTATTTTTATCTGTACTGGTTTTATGTATGAATTATTTTTGTTTAATTAAATATAAATCGTACTATTACTGTAAACTAGCTACCTGCACAAATCAGGTTGTGGCAGAGTAGGTACTGTACTAAACGGGTTCCCTCTAAACTTTTTTTGTCCGAAACGCTTAGGGCATAACAGACTTGGTATAATCTATTTTGGCATCAACTTAATGAGACAGAAACATCACTTGGCTTAAATAACAATATTTCGAATATTATTTTGTCCGAAACTATCTTGGCATATCATTATTTACGCCGAGTGTTATAAGACAGAAATTAGATTAGCATTTTTTTTTTGGGCATGTAGCCACATGTTCGAAACTTGCCTTTTTCGTCAGGCAGAATTTGCTGTAAGGGCGAAAATTTCTGCAGTGAGCGAGCGAAGCGAGCGAACAAAACCTTCCGGGGCAGATCCGACTCGGATAGGTTAGGTTAGAAGACTAAGGCGGGAGCAAAGCTCCCGCCTTAGTCTTCGAGGTTATTTTTTTTTTAGCAACCTAGAAAGTACTCAGCTCAGTAACACAGTAAGTAACGTACAAAATATTACTACTACCTCGATTATATTGAGAGGTTGTAATTATTCCTTCTCTGTTATGCTAAAACAAACTATGCCGATACTTTTTATGCACATCCAGATTATGCCTCATCATAAATAGGAGCATCGAAATTATGCTCGAATAATATTCGAACAACTCGAAATCTGCCACAAAGAAATATGCTAAAGTTGAGTATGCCACAACAGTTTCTGCACAAAGCCCATTATGACTACATAGTTTATGTTATTCATAAAAGAATTATACCACAACAGAGTGAACCTAATGGGAAAATGTTTATAAGTAAACAATTTATTTCAAATAACTTTATGAGTATAGATTAATCTACTTGACGACTTTAGGAGGATAAAATTTCGAAATAAAAATCGTTATGAACATTGTAGGTAGAAGTATAATTTTTAGTAAGAAAAAAAGTATGAGATAAAATTTTCGGAGTAATGATGATTATAAGTAAAAAACGGTATTAGTAAAAATATTCGAAGAAAAAATTGTATAAGTGCCAATATGGACCCGTACGAGACACATGCAAAAACGAAATTCGTAACTCGTGGCGATTTAAAACATCCCTATCGGTCGTGTTTTAAAACATCGCCACTCGTTTCGAATTTCATGTTTTTCGCACTTGTGTCGTAATGTACTATTTCAATTGTGATTTTTCCTAACAAAAATAATTGTCGGAAAAAATTACGTATGCATGCATTTTTAATGCCATTTTAGATGTATGTACCTTACAGATATGTACCTATAAATAATGTGAATTGATGGAGTAAAAACCCTAAAAATGCATTGTAAGCAACAACAATAGGCAAGTAAATCCTTGAATTCATCGCTTATCGTCGTGGTATTTAAAAAGTAATTCACCTTTGTATACCTACGATATTCCTTGCTATGACGTCACCGTGAATCATATTGGAGTTATAGAAATGGCTATCGCTCCAAATGTTATCAGGAATGGCAAACTGACTCACAAACGAATTGCATAGGTACATTTCTTCATACGTAGACTTGGTTACTTACTATAGATATAGACAGACGTTTGCAATTATCGATGGCATACAAATTACGAATTCTCATAATATAATGATTAATTATCATCATAAAAGTATAAAAATAGTAAAATTTATTAACCTCTTGTTGTATGTGTCATGAATATTTCTTTAAACAGTTTCTATGTGCACTGATCAGAGTGATCAGTGCTTAGACATACCAAGGGTTAAGTAATAAATAATTAGTGGTCGGACAATTGGAGCAAAGCTTTATCAAAACTTGGGAACCTAACATTAAAAAAGCAAGGAAAACATCTACTATATTTATGGAAAATGGGTGTCCATTTCTAAATCCAGAATATCCAATATTTGGGTGTAAAGATATACATGTTTTTAGGGCTTTTCATACCCCTTTAGGGGTATATGTGTCCATATGTCAGAATGAAGATTTCTTAGGTCACAAATAGCGAAATCATTATTATGCACGAAACAAGTAAACATAAACAGCACAAAAAATTTGGTTGATCCATGATTACCTACAATAAATATACAATTTTTCAGTTGAACGTAAAAAACGGTAAACAAATATAGCTGACTTCCCATAGTATTTGACGTTTTTGACACATATCGTGAAACACATTCGCAGATATATTTTACGTTAATACTAATAAATATCAATCATTTTAACATAAAATGTATATATATGAGAAGTTCACAGGTTAAAGGTTTAAGTTTGTGATAAAACCAAGATTGTGTTCTGAAAGTGCGTGATTCTGATTATGAAATAATTCAAGTTACCAGGTTTGTTTACCTTTTTTCTACTTTCGACTGAAAAATGGTATAGGGTAGTTCTATGCGATTATTCCGTCGCACAAATCAAGTCATTACCATTTCCAAGTTATTGACGAACTGCGTATAAATAGTGGAGTCATTTTCGGTTATCTTGTAGCAGACGCATGTTTGTCTGCTATTCTGGCATAATAGTCTCGTTTGCTTTTATAAAACGGAAAATGAAGTGGTGATGGTAATGAACAAGGGCGTATAGAAACACCGTATAAATACCTATCCAGTTTCTTAGAGCTCTCCTCCAGTTCTTTCAACATCTGGGGCCGAGACTCCAAGATGTCGAGGCCGGAGATCGCAGCCTGCGTCAGCATCGGTGGGAGCGACGCGCTGAAGCAGTACCCTGAAATGTACATGCGGTTACAGGAAAACGTGTGTCGTTTTTAAATTATATGCGGCTGAAATTGCTAGATTAATAGTAATCTGGTTAAGAGTCCGGTATGCTATTGAAAGTGAAAATCGTTAATAATGAATTAACGCGTATGAATTGCTATTGTTAAGATAAAATGTACTATTGATATTACAAAAAAATAGTTTGATATATTTATTATTTAGTATCCAAAAACACGATTATAAGTAACCTTGTTTTGCGAGGACGTTGATTCATACAATACTGTATGTAGATTTTCCAATATAAATTTTAATGTCCTATAATAAATAAAAATATATTTTTTTAGGGTTTTTGAATACTTTTTAACATTTCCAGTAGTAGGTACTTTTTATCATAACAACAATTTGTTTAAATTATTTATTTCAATTGTTTTTTTAGGTGCAGGTTATTTCGTCAAGTCTATTCGTATTTTTTTATTGTCAGGCAAAAGTTGTGGTAATACTAGAACATATTGTGGTATCAATGGTATCATTGTAATCAAAAAGAAGTTAAATGTAGAGTTACGTCGAAAAACTTATTTCGAAAGAAGGTTGATTATCTCTGAAACCCAGCCGAATCCAGGAAATTGTATATTACATTTCATCACACCTGTTCCGCGCGTGCGCCAATACGCTGCGGTGATGCGCTGTGTAGGTGCGTCATTACGTCCTAGTAGGCCGTTAAGGATTTTCATACAACATTACGTCGCATTGCAGAGCGGTCCGGCGCACGCCGCGCGCCGCGCCGAGATTTCTTTTATGAAAATCAATGACATTCAATAATAAATGGACGCACAGAGCCAAACAAAAAAACCAAGAAAAGTGGCACTAAAAGTCATTTCTATCATGTTTCAGTTGAAGCTAATAACGCTCACTTACAATAAACTATAATAAAAAAACTCAAAGAATAAAAAACTTTGTGAAGTGAGCAATAAATGTCAAATTTGCGAACAACACCGCAAAATAGTAGAAACTTTTTATGTTTAAGGAATAATGATGCTATACCGTAAGGTGACCAAATGTCAACTGTCAGAACTGAATAGCGAAGCAAAAGGACCGCAATATTTACTTCTGCAGCCCATTTTTTGGGGCCATTTTTTTGAGCTGTTTGGGGATCCACTTATATATTCTAAATCAATGATGAAAATGATGAAATTAAGTCATCCCTGATTTAGACCATTTTAGAGTAGTTTTGTGAAAATATATTGTTTTATTTACTTTTTTGCATCACAGGTGTGATGAAAAACATTGTGTGTACCACGGGCGGTACAAGAATTATGAACTCGTGTGAAGTAAAGCGCCTTCGGCTTGGGCTTTACTTTCACACTCGTTCGCAATTTCTTACTTACCGCCCTAAATACACAATGTACTATTAAAAACTCTAAATATGGTCAGGAATCCAGGATTAAAATCCTTGTAGAGATCCTTTAGCTTTAGGGCTTTGCCCAGCTGTCGGGCTGAAATGGTGACTCACCGAGCCCGGATAAGCGCTGGTGCTCCACGATGAAGTGCGAGCCGGCGCAGAAGCCGCCCACGCTGGCGAGCGAGTGCTCCAGCGAGCCCACGATGAGGTCCACCTCGTCTCGCGGCACGTTCAGGTGCTCTGTCAGACCACGACCGCCTTTGCCTAATACCTGAGGAAGGAAATCACTACATAGTATAAAATAAAGTCACTTTTTCTATCCCTATGTCCCTTTATTTCAAACTACGCAACGGATTTTGATGAGATTTTTTTAATAGGTAGAGTAATTCAAGAGGAAGGTTTATATGTAGGTGTAGTACCCGTGCGAAGCCGGGGCGGGTCGCTAGTAGATAATAACTAGGAGTGTTATATGTTATATGAGACGCGAAATTTCAGGAGATTAGTGGGTACCTAGAGGTTTTAGAATTATAACTAACGTGAGACTCCCTTAAGTGATGACCTTGACAAAGATTTATTCAAATTTGAATTCTGACATGCTGTCAATAGAGGAAGACCACGGAGAGCCTACATGGAGCAATTGAAGGAAACTATAGAAGTTGAAACGTATAGAGAGCTGAAGGAAAAGGCAGAGAATAGAATAGAATGGAAATTACTCCACCGACAAGAGCCAAGCTCTTAAATAAATGATGATCAATAGAGTCAAACATGCATGATGCATCACTATTCATTTAAGGGTTAAATGTTTAGCGAAACGAGTAACTCACGTAATTTAAGTCGATACCTAATTGCTCGACATGTTTCGATCCATTTAGAAGATCCTCGTCATGTCGAGCAATTATCGACTTAAATTACGTGAGTAACCCGTTTCGGTATATATTTAAACCAAAAGCTTTTGTTTAAAAGAAATCCATCAAGTTTTGGCCACTTGTAGTGTATGGAAATATGAGGGTACAGTCAAGGGCATAAATATGTGTACACTTTTTTACTTACCTATGCCCGCAGCGTAAGATCTAAAATTGTAAATATATTTATGCCCTTGGCTGTACCTACATCTAAAAAACCAGTCTGGATATATTGTTAGGTACGCAACTTACGCAAGCACGTGTGCTCTCCCGAATTTCGGCGATTTTATCGGGATATAATAGTGGCGACGAGTAAATTCTATAGTTGAAATGTGTATTTTTTATCTGCGCGAAATTCTTGACTCTACAGATACATTATTTTTATATTTGGATGTGATTCTCATAGCAAAATAAACGATTTAAAATAACATGCTGTAAATTTTATATAAGTTTCCTCAAAATTCAAGTCGTTATTAGGTACTTTCTCAATTTGAGAAGTAGGTGGAGACGAGAGTTTTAACTTATTTTAGAAAGTATATGTAAGTAGTTATGTGTTTACCATGAATAAACCATTGATTTTGAATTTTGTGTAAATTTATACAATGTTTTCTTCGTGAACATTGTAAGGAATTAAGATAATAAAATTGTAATTTATGAAAAATTGCTAAAGAAAAACAATACATACTACACAACATTATTATGGATACATCATACACTGTAAAGATTTCAAACTAGTCTATAAATATAAATCAATTGTCTAGTTATTGAAATCATTGTTCTCAATACGTAGAAGCGGCGTTACGAAATTTCGGCTCGTACTCTAATCAGACCATTTAGTATGGACACCAACATATTTCACTGACCACCTAAAACCCTTATTTCAATACACGTAAAGTGCATAAATGGTCATTAGAGTGTCTTGGCGATCGTAGCAACTGCAACACTGTTAAGTTACAATTGGTGCACCTTATACCTTTGCAATAAGGATTATAAACTATCAATAAACAGTGTGATTGATTAATAGTAAACCTTATTTCTATTATATATATACTATAGATTGCCATCATTAGGTATAGATCCATACTATATGGGTTGTATTGTAGTTTGTATGCACAAGTTGAGATTTATTAGATAATACTGAATTTATACAAAAAAGCAATAGTGAAATCATTGGACTTTATAGAAAAAAATCAAAGCACAATTGATCTACCAGAAAATGCTTCCAACTCTCTAAATTTCTTACAATCTTATTTCGTCGGGTTTAAAGGCAGAACCAACTATTTGAAAAATCATATTTTATTCCAATGGTATAGAAAACTATTTGCTAAAAAGTGTTTTACCCAAATAGTTGGTTCTGCTTCTAAACCGACAATTTACTAATTTCTATATAATTCATGTAAACATACCCCAATACTCAAACTTTCATCCAGAATGATCCTCAGCTTGAACTTTCGTGCCAATGCAACAACTTCCTTCAACGGGCACATTTCACCCGTATTGTAGAACACAGCTTCCGTAACAAGGAAGGCTCTTCTCCGGATGCTCAACTGCTTCTTCTCCTTGGCCTCCATCAGTAGTTGCTCTAAATGTTGCATGTCATTGTGTTTGTAGTAGCGAATGGTGCTACGGGCTGCATCAAATCCTTTCTGGATTGCAAACCAAACTTTTTCATCACTGAAACAATAAATTTTTTTTTGAGTTTATTACCCCCTGACAAAACCTGTGTTGAAGATGTCTTTACAATGTAGTAGTTTGCAGCTAAGCAATTATCTTTGGTTTAAAAGAAATGGATATTTTATTTTAATTACTATTAATATAAAACTAACCTAATCTACTTAAAACATTGCATCAATATTGTAAAATTATTTGTAATGCCTCATTCTAAAACTTGTTTTTAAGTAAGCAATGGATGACAAATGAAGGGCATAAAATGTTTGCATATAGCAAAAAGTGATACAGGAAAACACTTACGCAAAAATAATATCCTGTTTTTTAGCATATGCAGGTATAGCACTGGCAATTGTAGAGAACCCGTATGAATATACACATGTCTCTTCCACATCCAGGAACTTCGCTAGTCTCTCCTCGAGCTCTAAATGCACGTCAATTGTACCGAAGAACCCTCTTGGACCGCAGGATCCAACCCCATACTTGTGCAAGCATTTAATTGCATTTTCCGTTATAACTTCCTCTTTATCTAAACATAGGAAACTAGTAACACCAACATTCAAACAGTTATCATCAATTTTGCCCATAACTGGAGACTGTTCAACAGTCACATCATGTTCTATGAGTGGTAAATTCTTCCATGGAGTATAGTTGCCAGTTGCTAAAGCATCAGTGTGCGGATTGTACTTTTTAGGTTTCTTAGAGAAAATGAAGTATGTGGAGGCGAGGATTATTTTAAGGGCGATTAGTACTGTCCACCAACCGGCCTGCAAACGAAAAAGAAGAATTTAATAAAGTGAATGCTTTCTATCCAGCATTATATAAATTAATAAGCGAATAAAATACATTTTAAATATGATAATTATCTCGAGTATAGAATATTATCGTATGAAATTCCAAGTATTTAGCCTTGAGGAAGTTGTAAAGCAGAAAAACATCAAAAGGTTTATGAAATTGCTTACCATGTTGGATATATCGTTGAGAATCATTCTGTATTTGAAAAGTAAAATGCCAATACAGAATTGGAATAATAAAGAGTAGTGCCTAAAATCTCAACTATGTATCAATGAGAGAAAACTTATAAATTATCATAAATCGTTCAACGCCGTCCGCAAATGCAGGGATGATACGGTACGATACCTACTATTCCTACTAATAATGATACGGTATCATGGATGTACGGTATGGTATGGTATATGACATTGACAGTTGACACTGACAGTGACACATGCCAATGGCACTAATAGACAACTTAGACCTGCAAAATTTTTTTTAGCCTTCTTTATCGTGAAAATATAAGTCAATATTACACGGTGGCACGGTAGTGGTCATTAGGTCGTTGGATGCAAAATTGTATATGAATCGGTTTTCGGTTTATTTTGATCTTGGAAAACTATCTCTATCTCTTAGATTATTATATTCTATATAGCGAACGTCACAAACACGCCACGCTCGAAACGTCATAATATAAAAAATTAAGCGCACGCAATCAAATTCTCATTCATATCCACGATAATATTTATAATGAGTGAAAATTATTCATTTCATCAAAATCAATTTGCGCATACACCGAGCCGTGAAATTAAATTGCAAATTGCTCGATGCAATTAATGGGTGCGTACTTATAGGTATCTGTATTCACTTAACTTGTTGCTTCTGCGTTATTTATTGAGTTACCTAAGTGTCGTAAAAGCTGCATGTATGCATGAAAATCAATGCACGAGTGTAACTACGATTATTCCAATGGTGCACCGATTGATCTTCGAGACAATTATTTATGCATGCGTCGTCGTCGTCACTGGTGAAGTTAACGATCAAGCTCGTGAACGCAAACTCGCGCAATTGAGACTTGACAGTATTTGCGATAACGGCTCATGCTTTCCCACCTCCGGAGACCTCCTCATTGGCCGCGAAAACCAACTTGTCGCTACATCCACATGCGGTTCCTACAAACGTGAAAGATACTGCGAGATTTCTGAAGACAGCAACAAAGCATGTCACTGGTGTGACTCAAGAAACGAAACATTGGGCAATCCTCGACTAAATCACGGAATACAGAACGTTATCTACAAATATTCTGGATTACACGATAAGTCTTGGTGGCAATCAGAAAGTGGCAAACATAATGTTTCAATCCAATTGGATTTGGAAGCAAAATTCCACGTCAAGCAATTAATCATAAAGTTCAAAACATTAAGACCAAAGGCCATGTTTGTGGAGCGGTCAACAGATTTCGGGACAACATGGCGAGTGTATCGTTATTTTGCATACAATTGTTCCGAAGCTTTCCCTGGAATCCCAGAAAAATCGCAGAGCATATTAACCGAAGCTATATGCGAATCTCAACATGCTGGAGCTATACAGTCAACTGGAGGAGATTTTAATTTTAAACTATTACCCTCAGGTGTCGATCCATATTCCGAACAAGCGCAGAACTTTTCACGCTTGACTAACCTGCGAATCAACTTCACAAAAGTTCATACTCTAGCCGACCGCGATGCAACGGAGAAGATAGCAACATTTCGAGATGATTACTACTACGCAATCGAAAAGATGACAGTGCTTGGTTCTTGTTTCTGCAATGGACATGCAGCGAGTTGCATCTCATTTTTGGGGAACGAGTCGAATGATAACATGGTGCATGGCCGCTGTAAATGTGCACACAATACGCGCGGAGTAAATTGTGAACATTGCAATGATTTATTTCAAGATTTATCTTGGCGACCGGCAGTCGGAAAGAATATTGATACATGTAAAACTGTCACTTCAACTCCATAACTTTTCTGATATTACCAGGCCTCTATTACACCATAATGACAAGTGTGAGAATTGTAAAATATCACTGTTACTGACGTCAAAGGACGTCACAAATCGTCGTTGACTACGTCTACCACTTATACTATCGGACGGTTCATATGCTTGTTTGCTATTCGACCCAAGTAGGAATTTCGCTCGTGTTTTTTGTGACAATTGTAATTTTTATTCGCTAAAAAGTCGGTATTTTTTTTATTGATTCCAAAGATTTGCAATATATTAGCCTACCGTAGCCTATGGACGCCTGCAATGGCGGAAACAGTAAACAGTCTCCGTGGTAAAATAGGAGCCTGGTAGAGTTTGTGATAATGAGGGTTTTTGATACTTTTTCTGCCGCTATGGGGAGGTGAGATGGCAGCACTGAGCCGACCGTATAACGAACTGTCAAAATAAATACGCGCATTTAATTTTCAACATATTTATAGGTTTATTTATTCTGAAAACCATTACTTTAGTCATATTGTTACCTAAAATAAATAAATAAAATAGTTCCAAGTCAATTCTCATGAAATTAACAAAGTTATAGTAATTATTTTGAATACCAGTGACTTTGAGCGCCTGTTTTAGAGTTCAAACTTCAGTTCGACGACCATGTATTAGTCGTAATCCATTACAAAATCAATTCTCTTCCAAATAAAATAGAATTTCAATATTTTAGGCCCAGGTGCCTATGAATAGTATAAATCTGACAGCTGTCGAGACCAGGTGCGTACGAAGCGCTGCCTGGTGGCAGAAAAATTATCGAAAACCCTCATTGGTGTTAGCATTTTGGTAGCATTTATTGAACAGAGAACAGTGGAGTCGATGTTACATTTTTTTATTTATTTAATTAAAGATTAACTTATAAAATAATATCGAAATTATGTTCAAGCTGGATTCATCAATTAATGTAAAGAAATACATTAAACTTTGTTGGTATTTGAGCAAATCTACTGATTATCATGTACTTAATAATTATATTAAGTCCGAATGCCGAAGGGCATGCCAGCGTCAATCCGATAGTGTAAAACTTCTTATGGCCATAGACACACAAGATTTGACATCTCCGTTTTTATAGTTGTCAAATAGAGTTGACAAGTCATGTTGTCAATTTTTGGCCAAATCAACTTATCACTGCTACGTATAATATTTAGCAATAACAAATTTTAAATATATGAATTAAATTAACAACGGTTCATAATGAATTTTGGTGGTACATTAAGGATTAATAAATTCGCATGTTTGATATTAGGTTTCATATTATTTCTAATAATTTACTGGCGATCTGGCGGTGCGACAGATTCTGAGAAAAGTGATCTAGTGAATTTAAAACAATTGTTAAAAGCTGGTATTTATGCGGCTGAGCGTGGTGGAAAGAAGGTTATTAGTGCGAAGGATTCTGCGTTGAATGTGCAGAGTAAAGGGAAAACGCAGGAGGGCGCGACCGATTTTGTAACGAACGCTGATTACGCGTCTCACTGTGCGATGTATCACAGTCTGAAGAATACATTTCCTAAGATCTCTATAGTGTCTGAGGAGCACCCGGTGGACGTGACGGGCTGCAGCGACCAGGAGATCATAGATAAGGAGCGCACGCCGGAAGGTCACGGCGTGATTGACTACATGATGGATGAACTTGTTTACATCAAAGATGTGACTGTTTGGATCGACCCCTTGGATGCTACGCACGAGTACACAGGTGAAATAACAATATTTAACAGTTCACGTGGTTTAGTCCCGTTTTTCGTTGAAATATGAGTGATAATCTTGAAAATTTAAATCAATAGACATGTAGTACAACTTTTTATGTGTATACATTTCTCATATACTTCTTTTTTGTATACAATACCTACTACTTTAAATATTATGGCACAACCTTACACAAATCAACCTAGTCCAACAGTAAGTTGATTATAGCTTGTTAGCACAAAGTTCTGTTTATGAATCTTATAATGTGATATGTAAGAAACAATTTTAAATTTTGAAGTTGTGTTTTGTTTTTCCCAGAGGGTCTTTACCAGTATGTGACAACCATGATGTGTGTGGCCATCAAGGGAGTGCCCATAATCGGTGTGATACACTACCCCTTCCCACCACGCACCTATTGGGGATGGTACACCAAGCGGACCTCGGACAATATACCCAAAGTGGCTCATGTGAGTTTATCAGCATATATTAGTGTAAGAAAAAATTGTTGACATGTTAAAATAAATGATTCATTAATGGAACTCATAAATATGAACCAATTGCAATGTTTTATACTCTAGGATAATTTACAAACATCCTCTTTTGACCCGGCGAGCATGAGGTGAAAAAATGTCATTGGAAAATAGACTTTGTCATTATTGACATAAGTGACAGGGGTGGGTATGTGATACCCTGGGTCATGCTCCCCGGGTTAAGAGGATATTGGAGTTGCAACAGTTAAGAAAAATAGGTATTTAAAGAAACTTTTACTGTCTCTACACATGGTTCGTCTAATAATACAATTACATAGATTGGTGTAACTAGGGTAACTAAAATAAATCATCATCATCATCATCATCATCATCA
The DNA here is from genome assembly GCA_025490895.1 of Thaumatotibia leucotreta. NCBI lineage: Eukaryota > Metazoa > Arthropoda > Insecta > Lepidoptera > Tortricidae > Thaumatotibia > Thaumatotibia leucotreta. Next base: position 10,723 of record JALPQI010013786.1, on the reverse strand, counting down.
TCATCATATCAGCCGAAAGACGTCCACTGCTGAACATAGGCCTCCCCCAAAGATTGCCACAATGACCGGTCCTGCGCCACCCGCATCCAGCGGACTCCTGCGACCTTCACCAGGTCATCGGTCCACCTTGTGGGGGGCCTACCCACGCTACGCCTTCCGGTACGTGGCCGCCACTCAAGAACCTTCCCGCCCCAACGGCCATCGGTTCTACGCGCAATGTGCCCCGCCCACTGCCACTTCAGTTTAGCTATTCGGAGAGCTATTTCGGTTACTTTGGTTCTGCTGCGGATGGTCTCATTTTTAATCCGATCACGCAGAGAGACTCCTAACATAGCCCTCTCCATTGCCCTTTGGGTGACTTTGAGCCTTCTTATGAGACCCATTGTAAGCGGCCACGTTTCAGTACCGTATGTCATCACTGGCAACACACACTGATTAAAGACTTTCGTCTTCAAACACTGCGGAATATTGGACGAAAATATGTGTCGTAGCTTCCCGAACGCTGCCCAACCGAGTCGGATTCGACGATTGACCTCTTTCTCGAAGTTGGACCTACCTAACTGAATAGTTTGCCCTAGGTATATATATTCGTCTACAACTTCGAGTGTACAGTCTCCGATTATTACGGGAGTCGGTGCTACATGGGAATTCGACATGATTTTCGTCTTATCCATGTTCATCCTAAGACCAACTCGCTCGGAGGCTTTACTGAGGTCAACGAGCATAGTACTTAAGTCCTCCAAGGTCTCAGCCAAGACTACTATATCATCAGCGAATCGAAGGTGAGTGAGGTACTCGCCGTTTATGTTGATACCCAGCCTTCTCCAGTCCAGAGTCTTAAAGACATCCTCCAGTGCAGCGGTAAACAGCTTAGGGGAGATGACATCTCCTTGCCTAACTCCCCGCTGCAGCAGAATAGGCTTCGAGCTCTGGTCTTGGAGTCGGACTGACATTGTGGCGCTCTCGTACAAACACTTCACCACCTCGATATAGCGGTAGTCGACTTGGCACCGTTGGAGAGACTGTAGTACTGCCCATGTTTCGATCGAATCGAAGGCTTTCTCGTAGTCCACAAACGCTAAACAGAGGGGCAGGTTTATATTCTTCGGTCTTCTGTATAACCTGGCGAAGCGTATGGATGTGGTCTACGGTACTAAAGCCTCTTCGGAAACCGGCTTGTTCGGGAGGCTGGAAGTCATCAAGCCTGCGTGCAAGACGATTCGTAATGACTCTTGAAAACAGCTTATAGACATGGCTCAGAAGTGAGATGGGTCGGTAGTTCTTCAATAAAGCGTTGTCACCTTTCTTGAAGAACAGTACCACCACACCTCTGTTCCATGCCTTTGGCGTTCTCCCTTCCAGTAAGACGGAATTGAACAACTTCTGAAGGGCCGTAAGGATCGGTTTACCACCCGCCTTCAGAAGCTCAGCTGTAATTCCGTCCTCCCCAGGCGCCTTGTTATTTTTGAGCTGTTCAAGAGCCATTCTAATCTCGCACAGGCTGATGTCCGGGATGTCTTCTGTATAGTGTCGGGTCAGTCTAGCTCTGAGGTCTTCCGCTAGATCAACTTCGGGTCTGCTAGTTGACGTGTACAGCTGTCCATAAAAACCCTCTATCTCACTCAGCAGCTCAGATCTGGATGTGACGATTCTACCATCCTCAGTCTTTAATTTGGCGAGCTGGCTTTGCCCAACAGACAGATCCCTTGCAAAAACTTTAGAGCCCTTGTTCCGCTCGATGGCTTCTTCTATACACTTGGTACGGAATTGGCGCATATCGCGTTTGAGGGACTTAGAGATCTGTCTGTTGAGCTGCCGGTATAAAGTCGCATCAACTGAGGATTGTAGAACCAGTTCACTCCTTTTTTCCATTAGCTTCTGAGTGGAGTCTGAGAGCTTTCTGGTCTTAATTGTCCGCTGGGCCTTAAAAAACTTAGACCCAGCGCTATGGACAGCTTCCACAAACCCGTCGTTGAATACGTCCACGTCATCGCCTAGGCAATCGAAACGGTTTTGGAGTTCCAGCTGAAAGCTCTCGGGGTTTTGGAGATGGAGTGCAGGACGGAGCGTAGACTTCATCAGTCGCGAGCGTTCTAGCTTAGGACATATATTCAACGTGCCTCTTACCAGGCGGTGATCGCTACCGGTTTTAACCGTACTGATCACAGAAACATCGTTGAATATATGTCTCTTCGTCGACATGATGAAGTCGATCTCGTTTTTAGTTGCACCGTCGGGACTCATCCAAGTCCATTTTCTGTGCTCGCGTTTCTTAAAGAAGGAGTTCATCATGTAGAGTCCCTCCTTCTCCAAGAAACCAGCCAGCAGATGGCCCCGGTGGTTCCGACGTCCAACCCCAAATTGCCCCACCCTCAGTTCGCCACCATCTCTCTTGCCCAGTTTCGCGTTGAAGTCCCCCATAACAACGGTGAAGTAGGTTCTGGAGCTATGCATGGCTTTTGAGATATCATCATACATAGCCTCCACCTCGTCGTCGGAGTGTGTCGAAGTCGGCGCGTACACCTGTATGACCTTCAGCGAGTATCTCTCAGATACTCTGAGTATAAGGTACGCCACCCTAGCCGACACACTTTCGATCTTCACCACGTTGTTTACGAGGGACTTGTGGACGATGAACCCGACACCTCCCTGGGACTGTTGGTCGCCCTCCCGGAAATAGAGCAAGTTGCCGGACTTTAGGATTATCGTGTCCTCGCCCTCTCTTCGGACTTCTGACAATCCCACAATGTCCCAACGCAACTTGCTCAATCCTTCCTCCAGTTCCACTAACTTTTCGTCGGTCCGCAGTGTACGTGTGTTGTACGTTGCCAGGGCCAGAGATCGTCGGTGGTGGTAGCCGGATCTTTGCCGGAGATTCTTAGCACCCCTGACCCCGCTAGCACCCTGGCCGCTACCATAACCAGGGCACCGGGGGTCGCCGGAACCTCGGGGCCGCGGCCTTGGTTGTCTTTTGATGGGGGGTAGTTGCCATAATCGCCACGCTTGGCATGCGGGTTGGCGATCGCAGTGTCTCCACCGCACTTTAGGGATGCTGCTGCCCATCCCCCGGTGGTCTTGGTCGTAGTTTTCAGACATACCCGGGTCAAGTGTATGATCAGTAACACTTTAGTCCCTTAGTCGACTCCTACGACACCCATGGGAAGAGTTGGGGTGGTGACAAATGTATTCTTACTGCCGTCACCACACGGCATAAATAATAAAATTGATAAATAACTAAAATAAATAATAAAATTGATTTGAGCATTTTGAAGGATTCTAGTTTTGATTACAAATAATAATCAAGAAAAGCAAAACAGCAGGGCATGGCAAAATTGCTTCAACTCAATTGATAACATGGTAAAGTTCTAATTTAACTTTATTGTTTGCTGTGAAAGCATAATCACTTACATTGCAGTTTAGTATGAGAGTAACTCAACACAATTATCATCATATAAGGCATATTGATAAAAAAAAATATTGCTTAACTTTAGTGACTTTTTTCAGAGGTTATTAAGATGTTTAATATTTAAACCTATTATGAAATTGTTATTAAGTTGTCATGTTCATGATTTCCTTGCGGTGACAATTTTTTTTTTTATAAAATGTACATTTGCAGAGAGAAGAAAACAAGAACCAGCCATCAGTGGTGGTGTCTCGCTCGCACCCGGGCCAAGTGACGGAGGTGGCGAAAGAGGCATTCGGCGAAAAGACGACCGTTATAGCGGCGGCCGGCGCGGGGTACAAAGTTATGACTGTCGCTAATGGTAATTGTATTTTTTTGTTTATTTATACCCCATGTTTTTATCAGTACCACAAAGTACCCAAATATAGAGGGTCTGTTTCATAGAAGGCTCAAATAGTTTGATATATGTTACAATAGATGTCACTAGGAGCACGATTGACTAGTAATAGATTTAGTTTTATTTGAAATCCAGATATTTACTACCTGTTAGTGCACAGTTTTAATTAATTTAGCATCATACATCGAAAATAGTCAAAACCACCCTTTCTAGAAGAGTAAATTAGTAAATAAAAAAATTATCTATTTTTGGAATAAATTGATTTCAGCGCCATCTATTATTGCACGTACATATTTTTATACGTTTTTCTCGATACGCGTCAAACAGTACACTGCTCGAGTCTTGACAGAAATAATCTATAGATGTGTGAAAAAGCCGTCAACCTGACACAACGGCTCCGTATTTAATATTATTTTTTCCCAATACAACTTTCCCTTGACCCCTATAATTACGATATATAAGCCGCAAATTGTTCTGTGCACTTGTATGAATGTGGGTATAGTTCAAGGGATCATATTTTCAATATTCAAGAATCTGTGCCTTGTGTTTTTATTCGACATAACAATGTCAACAAATGTGCTAAGACGCTGCTAGGCAACAGTGCGCATTTCACATGCTCCGGTCGACGTCACGACAACGACATGCGCCGAATGTCTAAGCCAACTGACGGCTGCTGCCACCGCAACGTCGCTAAGCCTTGTTTATCTCCAGGACTGTTCACAGTGAATGCTTATATTGTCTTTTTGTGTTTTTATAATATTAATTTTAGTTTGTATTATACTTTTTAGCTTAAACAATTATCACGGAATGTCACTTCCAGGCGATAACGATAACACATCATCAATCACCAGTCATAACGAGTTTTCTCAGAATCTGTTGCAATGTTGTCTGTGCTCCCAACCTAGGTACTTTAAGAACCAACATGGCCTTAAAGTACACTTGGGTAAAAAACACAAAACTTTAGACACCGCACACAATACAAACGCCGACCCTACAGTTTCAATAACTACAGACACTACAGTTTTACAAGATATTTCAGAAACTTTATGCCGCCTAAAACATAGCATTCGTATTATAAAACGAGTCCCGAGAGGGGCAAGGGTATCGGTTGCAGATAAACTTACTTCTGCTATACAAAATGTTGTAACCGAAAATTCTTATGAGGCTTGGGAACAACTTTTAACCTTTCCTTATCGAACCCTACATGTAAGTGATCAGAACAAAGCTACATCTCTTACCACCAAAATAAAAAACAACTGTCAACATCCACATTCTATCGAAGACCTCAATAGAATAGCCCCAAAACATAATTCGTCCATATATCAAAACATTGAAAACAAAGTTGGGGAAGGTGACATTAGGGGAGCCGCCCGTTTACTTTTTTCAACTGACCATATTGCTCCCAATAATGAGGAAACTCTCTCAGCTTTAAAATCCAAACACCCAACGCCATCAACGAACCAAAATCTCCCCGATCCTCCAGATTTCTCAACTTCTCCTCTCGTTACTTCGACCGATGGGGTCCTTAAGGCAATCACCTCCTTCCAGAGTGGCTCAGCTGGTGGGTTGGATGGCCTCACCCCCCAACACATTAAGGACCTCATCGGTCATAGTTCAGGCAACACCGGCGAACTGCTTCTGAAGTCACTGGCCGACCTGATTAACCTTATGCTTTCAGGGAAAGTGACCGCAGAGGTAACGGGCACGCTGTATGGGGCCAATTTGTGTGCGCTCCTAAAAAAAGATGGTGGTATTAGACCCATTGCCGTGGGTACGACCTACCGCCGTCTTGCGGCTAAAATTGCCTGTGCCGCTGCATCTGGGCCCCTATGCCAATACTTCCAGCCGACCCAATTGGGTTTTGGATGTAAAGGGGGCTGTGAGGCTGCGGTGCATGCTCTAAGAGCACACTTAACACAAACATCCGCTAAAGTCCTACTAAAGGTAGATGTACGGAATGCCTTCAATAGTGTCAACAGAGATGCCCTTTTAACACAAACACGTTTAAAAATGCCACAAATCTACAACTTTATTTGGCAATGTTACAGCAACGCTTCCCATCTGCTTTTCAAAGAAAATCGACTGTCTTCTGCCGTAGGCTGCCAACAGGGCGATCCACTCGGTCCGGCACTTTTCAGTTTAGTAATTCACCCCATTATTACAAAATTAAATTCAAAATTCAATGTATGGTATTTGGATGACGGCACTCTAGGAGGTGATGTAAGCGAAGTTCTAGAGGACCTCCGCGTTTTAATTGATGAATTCCGCGGTATCGGACTAGAACTGAACTCTTCCAAATGTGAACTTTTCTTTTCCGATACATGTTCAGATAAAGAACACGCTATATCAAAATTCCGTCAATTGGCTCCAGATATTAAAGTTACAGAGAAAAGCTCACTTCACCTCCTAGGGGCACCTGTGTTGGACGAATCTTTTCCCGATTTTATAGATAACAAAATTAAAAACCTCAACGAAGTTTCGGATCGCATGACAAAATTAAATGCTCACGTAGCTTACACTATTATCAAATACTGTCTATTTGTACCTAAATTTACTTACGTCCTAAGGTGCAGCCATTTTTGGAAATTTCCTTCTCTTTTAGAAAAAATCGACAAAATTATTAAAAGAGTCATAGCTTCTATAATAAATATAGATTTAGACAACCACTTATGGACGCAGGCTTCTTTACCTATAAGACATGGTGGTCTAGGAATAAGAAGCGTTACTAATGTTTCGCTCCCCGCATATCTGGCCTCGACACATAGCTCTTTAGAATTATGCTCCAAAATATTAAAGACCTCAATTGACCAAGTCAGTATGCATTTAATGTACGAGGCCAGAAATGAGTGGTGCGAAGCCTGCCCAGGCACCGATCTGCCCAGAAACCCTAGTTCCCAGCGTCTTTGGGACGAGCCGCTTTGTAGGCTGGTACGGGATAACCTGTATCAAACGGCAACCAGCCTCCCAGAGCGCGCCCGCCTCCTTGCCGCTGTCGAATGGGAATCTGGGCAGTGGCTCCATGCTCTGCCGTCCATTTCAATTGGAACGCTTCTCGATAATGCCACATTCCGCCTGTCCGTAGCTCTCCGCCTGGGAGTGACCTGTGTTGCCCCACACCGCTGTCGCTGTGGTGACCCAGTTGACAAGCTGGGTCACCATGGTTTATCATGCGCAAAAAGTGCAGGACGTGCTCCTCGCCATGCCAGCCTTAACGATATCATCCGTCGGGCCTTAGCCAGTGCGGGAGTACCGGCTGTGTTAGAACCCACCGGCCTCGCCCGCACTGACGGTAAGAGACCTGACGGAATGACCCTCGTGCCATGGAAGATGGGACAGCCGCTGGTTTGGGACGCAACATGTGTTGATACCCTAGCACTGTCTCATCTCCGTGGCACTTCAGTAAAGGCTGGCACAGCTGCCAACTCAGCAGAGCTGCTCAAGCGGCGCAAATATGCAACCATAGGCAATGGTTTCATATTTGAGCCGTTTGCAGTGGAGACCTTAGGACCCTGGGGGGATAGCACGCACAGGGTCTTCAAAGAGGTGAGGCAGAAGCTGTACGATTTGACGCGTGACCAGAAGGCTGGTTCATATCTAGCACAGCGGATCAGCATTGCCATTCAACGTGGCAATGCTGCCAGCCTTCTGGGCACGCTACCGATCGACAGTGATCTGGGGCAAATTTTTTATTTATAATTTAGTTGTATTTTCGTAAGTTTATTTTAAGATTTAGTTTATTGTTTCTGTATAAGTAATATTGTTTATAGTTTTCAAAATAAATATGTGTATCTATAGATGTCGCTAAACAAAACCTTGCATATATTGATTTTAAATGTTTAAGGAGGTCTAAAAAACCAAAAAACTAATAAATACAATAAAAAAAAAGTAAAAAGTCCCTACATCACTAATAATAACAAAAAAATACATACATTACAAGTTATATGCTAGGATTTGAACCCGTAACATAACAACTGATAACAATAAATAGCTGATTAGGGTATATCCGAATTATATAACAAATACATTGCGGCGCGGCGTTGCCGTCGTCAGCATTCTCTTTGCTTTACCGTAATCTGACGAGCTGGCAACAAACGAAACGAGAGGCATAGAAAATTGAAGGTAATCTGAGCATTGCATTCTGTTTCTATTCTACGCTTCAATACCAAACTCACATAGCGAAATAATAATTAAACTCTTACTAATGGCACTCTATATCATTGGCAATAAATAGCTCTACTCTGTCCAACATCCAACAAACTCTGTAAGAAAAAAAGGGCTAATAGTAATTTTCTCTTATTGTGTCTACATTTTTTGAATTTGCCATTTGTGTCCATTCTAGGATCCAAGATGGCGGGAACTTTTTTTGCAATTTTCATCATTATACTCGTTTCCGACTAATTCGCATACGTGGAATACGATTTCCGGGTCCATTCTAAAATCCAAGATGGCGGGAACTTTTTTTTGCAATTTTCATCATTATACTCGTTTCCGACTAATTCGCATACGTAAAATACGATTTCCGAGTCCATTGTAAAATCCAAGATGGCGGGAACTTTTTTTTTGCGATTTTCATCATTATACTCGTTTCTGACTAATTCGCATACGTGGAATATCATTTTTGGGTCCATTTTAAGATCCAAGATGGCGGGAACTTTTTTTGCAATTTTCATCATTATACTCGTTTCCGACTAATTCGCATACGTGGAATACGATTTCCGGGTCCATTCTAAAATCCAAGATGGCGGGAACTTTTTATTTTGCAACTTTCATCATTATACTCGTTCCCGACTAATTCGCATACGTGGAATACGATTTCCGGGTCCATTCTAAAATCCAAGATAGCGGGAACTTTTTTTTTGCAATTTTCATCATTATACTCGTTTCCGACTAATTCGCATAAGTGGAATACGATTTCCGAGTTCATTCTAAAATCCAAGATGGCGGGAACTTTTTTTGCAATTTTCATCATTATACTCGTTTCTGACTAATTCGCATACGTGGAATATAATTTTTGGGTTCATTCTAAGATCCAAGATGGCGTATGCGAATTAGTCGGAAACGAGTATAATAATGAAAATTGCAAAAAAAAAGTTCCCGCCATCTTGGATTTTAGAATGGATTCGGAAATCGTATTCCACGTATGCGAAAGTATAATGATGAAAATCGCAAAAAAAAGGTCCCGCCATCTTGGATTTTAGAATGGACTCGGAAATCGTATTCCACGTATGCGAATTAGTCAGAAACGAGTATAATACAATTATTCAACGTATGCGAATTAGTCAGAAACGAGTATAATGATGAAAATTGCAAGAAAAATGTTCCCGCCATCTTGGATCTCCGAATGGACCCGGAAATCGTATTGCACGTATGCGAATTAGTCAGAAACGAGTATAATGATGAAAATTGCAAAAAAAAGTTCCCGCCATCTTGGATCTTAGAATGGAACTAAAAAACATATTCCACGTATGCGAATTAGTCAGAAACGAGTATAATGATGAAAATTGCAAAATAAAAGTTCCCGCCATCTTGGATTTTAGAATGGATTCGGAAATCGTATTCCACGTATGCGAAAGTATAATGATGAAAATTGCAAAAAAAAAGTTCCCGCCATCTTTGATTTTAGAATGGACCCGGAAATCGTATTCCACGTATGCGAATTAGTCGGAAACGAGTATAATGATGAAAATTGCAAAAAAAAAGTTCCCGCCATCTTGGATTTTAGAATGGACCCGGAAACCGTATTCCACGTATGCGAATTAGTCGGAAACGAGTAAAATGATGAAAATTGCAAAATAAAAAGTTCCCGCCATCTTGAATCTTAGAATGGACCCGAAAATCGTATTCCACGCATGCGAATTAGTCAGAAACGAGTATAAAGATGAAAATTTAAAAAAAAGTTCCCGCCATCTTGGATTTTAGAATGGACCAGGAAATCGTATTCCACGTATGCGAATTAGTCAGAAACGAGTATAATGATGAAAATTGCAAAAATAAGTTGCCGCCATCTTGGATCTCATAATGGACCCGAAAATTGTATTCAACGTATGCGAATTAGTCAGAAACGAGTATAATGATGAAAATTGCAAAAATAAGTTGCTGCCATCTTGGATCTCATAATGGACCCGAAAATTGTATTCAACGTATGCGAATTAGTCAGAAACGAGTATAACCCAACTCTGTCAGGAATAACTAGGTACACTCTTCACGCTTCAAGTTCGTCTGTATACTCATTTTCACCCTGTATAATTATGTATGTAACACCCTGTATGTATACGTATGTATCTATCGGATCTATGATCACTTTGTATAACTATAAAACGAAACGAAAGAGCTCGTGATTCTGAGTAGAACAAACGTAAAAAAGTCCATATATGGAAAATTTTAAAAAACGACAACAAAATAAAAACCCGCTCGTTTGCACCTTGTAAAACAATGTTTTTACAAAATCAAAGATTATGCGCAACAAAAAAATAAAAAAACAAAGTTTGAAAAAAAAGAAGCAAAAGAACATTTTCAGCGCGTATAGTTAGGATTTGAACCTGGTGCCACTGCTTCACAGCCGAACGCATGAACCACATTACCAACCTCCCCATATCGTGGTACGGCAAAATATGCAATGTGTTGCAAGTGATCATGCGTTTCGTTCGTGGTAAGGTAGTGTATTCTGTTTCAGAGCCATCTGTGCCAATGGACGAACAACAAAGGTAGTGTATATACTGTTTCAGAGCCATCTGTATGCCATGCTCACGAACAACCGTGGCGCCGTCTAGTAGTCACAACATTTCAGGTGGATGCATTTTAATGTATGGTGCTGATATATCTACTTAAACTAAATAATCTCTGTCAGTACCTACACAAGTTTTACAACCCCTTACCCCATGAATAAAAAAATGGTATTGTAACATTTTCCATTTTGGATCATG
>JALPQI010013785.1:0-37326 GCA_025490895.1 Thaumatotibia leucotreta | reverse complement strand
GTAACAAATAAAAATAAACTATGTGACGCAGACTTAAGGTGTATTTCCTATAAATGTTCCGATCTTTATGATCATCCTGGCTGCTTCGATATCTTTGAGTCATGTTTGTTCCGATATCTTTACCTACTTGTACGTTACGAATTTATTGAAAAGTGACTGCCCCTAAATTTGTGACGAATTACACGCTCCCAAATCATTGCCCTTTTCTCATGTAACGAATTTATTGAAATTTTACGTTGCGTCGATTTATTTGGGGACCTCGACCGCTACCATATATCTGATGGCGACTGTACATAAAATGTTTGTGACCAATAATAACGTATTAATGTGAAAACAAAGTTAATTGCGTCATAAAAATAAAATGACCCACGTAGCTAAAATTTATTGTAGTTTTTCAGTGCTTCTGAAAAGCCGTTACATAACTTTAACGATACACGTGAAAGTTGACCTCCAACACACTTTCCCCACTTTTTCATATTCCACGTTGACGTATAGTAATCAGTGATTAAATTTAAATTAAATACAACTTGTATGCTAATTGTTGGACTTTGGATTATGTAAACTCAAGTTTGTGTGCCTATAGCCCAAATTGTAAATCGAAATTTTTAATGAATGGAAGACTGGTAAAATCTTCGCGCTATTTTCGACTTTTTGAAAATTCTTCTCTGAACTACCCACAGATTGAGAACACACCCTAAGAGTTTATCTGTGACACAAATTCCTGAGCAATTCATAAATTTCGAGACTCTCTCTGTCACTCCAACGAAGGCGCCAGTGACAGTGACAGAGACACATCCTCGAAATCTTTTGGTCTGCATGCACCTTTAGACTAGACCAATGTCGTGGTCGGGCCTTTAGAGTGATGGAGACAAATACTCGAATTTCGAGGTTCGTGATAGGTCGTATTGCTCTTTTACACGTACAAGATTGTAGTGAGGATAAATGAGACGGTAATACAATCTCGGTTACCACTTTGAAGAAATCGGCAGCTGCAAATAGCTGAGTAATATACGGAAAATTCTTGGGGACTCCATAACGAGCCTATAAACTAGGACCCGCTGTTATTTACGACCCACCCTTTTTGGGTGGGAAGCTGGTAAGGAGTGAGTCTCCTTAATAAAATCAAGATGGCTGGCCTTGTGATGTCCTCCAAACTAAATACGTTTAACAAAGAATTTAGAGAATGTCTTAATTTTGACATGCAGACAACGACATAGAACCCTGTTAGGAGTCGATTGCAAAAAAATATACATAGGCCTTCAATGAAAACCAAATTTGACGTCATAATGTTTGTGTTACGATGTTAGATTTTGTGTAAAACTTCTGATAGTGAAAAAAGGCGACGAATTCAAAATTTCTATGAGCTTTCAACAATACGCACCTTTATTATTTATTCCCAAAGGTAGTTAGACAGAATATACCATATAATCTGTACCTATGACTAATTTTCGTAACAAAATAGTCGCGATCATTATTTTTGTTTGATAGGCCTTAAGTAAGTATAATCGACCCTGAAGGTGCATTCAGACCAAAAGAGCATTCGCTGTTCTATCCCCCGCTCTACGAAATCAACCAATCACGTTTTGTGTAACGATCGAATTTCGTAGAGTGGGAGGTTAGAATAGCGAATGTTCGCTTGGTCTGAATGCACCTTTTAGGCTACTCGGGAATTGAAATTGCAAGAAATCTCTTACAGCTTGTCATTGTGACATGGTTCGAGAAACCTGATCCAATTGGTTGAGTACAAGTACAACTGTAATTGTACCACAGTATGATAATAGCATTTTTGGACCAAGTGAAGGAGAAAATTAATGTAGTTTCGTATCAGGAGCTCGAAACATTAGCGGGACAACGAACGGAATGGCGTTTACTCCACCGACAAGAGCCAGGCTCTTAAGTATGCACACACCCTGCCTCCCACCAAAAGTGCGACCCCCGGTCCGATGACCTCACAGTTACCATGGAAATCTCTTACAGCTTGTCATTATGACATGGTTCGAGAAACCTAATCCAATTGGTTGAGTACAAGGTACAAGTACAACTGTAATTGTACCACAGTATGATAATAGCATTTTTGGACCAAGTGAAGGAGAAAATTAAAGTAGTGTCCTATCAGGAGCTCAAAACATTAGCAGGACAACGAACGGAATGGCGTTTACTCCACCGACAAGAGCCAGGCTCTTAAGTATGCACACACCCTGCCTCCCACCAAAAGTGACGACCCCCGGTCCGGTGACCTCACAGTTACCATGGCATTTCTTATCTCACTCTCACAAGCATGGCGCGCGTACACCTACACGAGCTAAGGCTGTGTGAAGAGTTGACAACCAACGCATTTGTTCCATACATTTTACCGCCAGTGTCCGAGGTGTGATTGTACATAGACTTGTTTGTTGTGCTATCAATATGAAGTCCTACTAAATATTCAAGTAGTTTTCTGTATGTATTTAAAACTTCAAGGCTATCGTGTGACGCATGTTGTCGTCTTTTTGCCAGACCTTGGAAAGGTTTGCATTCTCTTAATGAGTCCAAAGGTACATAGCAACTCCAGAATACCCCTGTCTAGGAGTTAATTTTAGCCTGTAAAAAGTGTGTAATAAAGAATGGTTGGGAAAGTAAGCTATTTGCCTACTAATTTCACATGACTTACTCGTAAGTCAAATTAGTATGAAAAGAGACCCTTGCCCTGACCATGGTAAGTTGAAAGAACTGCGACATGGTACATAGATTTCACAAATGTTTAGTTGCATCACACGGTACATTAGCCCAAATCATAGTAACAAAGTCTCATATGACTAAAAATGCACTATTCAAAACCAAATAATTATGGCCATAAATGCCATAATGGCTGTGTATGCACTGCACTCGTAGTATTTATTTCAATATTTACCATCCCGTCGGCGTTCTATCTATCAAGTCTACCGACAGGTATCTGTTAAGGTGGATTTACACCAAACGAGCGAATGCTCAATCTATCCCCCACTCTACGATATCAACGAATTTCGACGAATTACGTTTCGTGTAAAGATGCATTCAGACCAAACGAGCATTCGCTATTCTTTCCCGCAATCTACGAAATCAACGAATCACGTTTTGTGTAACGATCGAATTTCGTAGAGTGGGGGGATAGAATAGCGAATGCTCGCTTGGTCTTAATGCACCTTAACGAACGAATTTCGTAGAGTGGGGGATAGAATGAACATTCGCTCGTTTGGTGTAATGTAACCTTTAGACATGGTAGATAGAACGCCAACCAATAAAAGGAAATTACAAAGGCCTATCATAATTGCATTCTCTAGTCCTAGACTTATCGCTTCCTTATCATTTTGTCTCCGAGCCACACTTGTCGGTCGCACGGCCTTGCAGCGTCTTCCGGGTCGCGATTTATTGCACGTTTTCAAACTTGATTGGCGGATTTAGTTGTCCGATTTTTCGCCTACTTTTTATACTGCCTGTAGATATACAATGATCGGAATTGGTGTAAAACTGTAACAAAACTTTAAAATTGACATATGGGGATTTTTTCTTTCTCCTGGCTTGTGTCCCAGTTCATCTGAGGTCAGCCCTCCTAGTAATCCTGCGAACAAATCACGTTTTGTGTAACGATCGAATTTCGTAGAGTAGGGGGTTAGAATAGCGAATGCTCGTTTGGTCTGAGCGCACCTTTATGTATCAATACCTAGACAAAATAATTATGCCTTTTCCTAAGTCTTCGCATAATATCTCTTTTTGTATTTGCACTGTTTTGGATTTTGGATATCCCATTGAGCAATTCAATAATAAAATTAAGCTATGTGGCAGTAGTATGCGAGTAAGTAACACTGGCATCAATTAGGAGAAAGTTATTAATGCCTTTTCAATTTGGTAAGTACTCTTAACGCATTCGCGTGAACGAAATCATAGATCATCATAAAGGCAAGGACACGCCTCTCTTTTAATCAACTGAAACATCTACAGTTTAGTTCATAGATGCTTTACACGGTAAAAACAGGTCACTTCAACTAAAACAAATTATAAGCTATAGCTTACAGCGCTAGCGCAATGGATGTAAATCAGAAAATACACACACAGTAATTATTTTGTAATGTGTTAGGTTAATAAATAGTTACTTACGGACTATGTTCATATTGATCATACTTTGAAATGATACTACATAGGTTTTTAACCGGCTTCAAAAAAGGAGACTTCAAAAAAGAACTTCTCAATTCGACTGTTTTTTTTGTATGTACAATCGAGAATCATAACCCATTTTCAAAATTCTATTAAATCGGACGAGTATCGGTCGGTCGGACCGAGATATCGGTTTTGAGTTTTTTTTTGGTGATTGGTGGTGATACTAGACATCCCTTTACGATCATCTGTATATCTATAGCAAAACCGCAGACACCGCTACTAGGATGATGATCTTTTTTCTCAACATGCTGGTCCTAAGTGTAGTCTGTCCATCTGTAATGGGACCTTGTTACAAGAATACTGGGAATGGAACTAACAATGCATCTCTAAAGAGTCGCATGAGTTCGTAGAAATGTTGCTCGTATTAACTCGAGGTTCATCTTCAAGCTAGTTCTTATCTTCTCGGCGTGTCTGCTTTTCTTTATAACGCCTACAAACTTGAGAAATAGTAATTTATTTCATTACCTAAATGTACATGTAGAAGTTTGTGTTGGAAATTAAACCAATCATATAATTTAAAGCTCAAGAAGGAATGTAAGTAAATATGGCTGATTTTTCATAGCATTTGACCTCTTTGACACATCGTGAAACACGTTCGCAGATATATATATATTTTTACTTTGCTACTAATAAATATCAATAAATTGTAATTCAAAGTGTATGTGAACTCCAGTTTAAGGTTTTAAGTTTGCAATAAAACCAAGATTGTGTTTCAAAAATGCAAGATTATGGAGTAATAAAAGTTTTAGGTTCGTTTAATTTTTTTTTATTCTGCTGACAAATGGTACAAATGTATACACACACGCTTTTTTCCATACTATTCTCTTACCATAGTATGACCCATTTATGTTGTATACAAGCATTCTTCAAACATAATTCACTGCACTTTGCTTCATGCGAACGTTCTCGAGTTGTGCAACGATCGCGGTAGGTCTTCGCAAATTGCTTGCACTATGCAATTATATGCATTCGAGCCGCGAGCTGCACTAGGTTAAATAAAACACTTAATACGATCGCCACCTCATATGGTGGGCTTGAGTCACCCGATATAGTTCGTAAAGATATTGCATTTCTGAGACTTTTTTGAGACTGCTTTTTTTGACGAAGGTAGACAACTGAGCTCTCAGCCCACGTGATGGAAAACGGAAACTGAGGCCCATGGACATAGTGATCAAAAAATCGCCTATGCGCTGCCTACCCTGAGGACTTAGATGGATTGCCTCTATGCCAGTAATTACACCGACTATCTTACCCCCAAACCGGAACACCAGTACTAACTATTTAGCGGCAGGTTAACGGGTAAGACGGCGGTAGCTATCTAGCTATCCGGGCGGACCCTGCACGAGGTCCTACCACCAGCCAATTCAGCAATTCACCAGCAATTTCGGGTATATTTCTCCAATAATACTATATTTAAATTATTTATTTGTCACTTTTTTTTGTCCTTCTCGTCACGACCAGACTGAGAGTCGTGAGCCGTAGCGTCCGGAGCGCTTAAAAATATCTGAACACACCTTTATATTAATATACCTTTATATATTAGGGCTTGTGCATAAATCACGCGAGGTCCTATAGGGGGGGGGGTCCAAGAAAACATCAGGAAAGATCACGTTAGGGGAGGGGGGGTACAAGGAGACCTCACGTGTATTTTTCTACGATGAACAAACTATGAAATATTGTGAATTTCGGTTGAATGAAAAAAATACACGTGAGACTGCTAGGGGGGGGGGAGGGGGGTGTAGCCTAGAAACTCACCAAACATCACCAGGGGGGAGGGGGGGGTCAAAAAGTAGCCGAAAAAACCTCTCATGATTTATGCACGAGCCCTTAAGACAATAAAGGTGTGGCCAGATATTTTTGGACGCTCCAGATGCCACTATATATCTGACGGCGACTGTAACAAGCAGACAGACAGCCAGACAGATTTTCTTTGTAATTTATAATATATATCAAATTATTTTATCAAGCAACCTGTCCAATTTAACGAAAATAAAAAAAGAGCCTAATAGTATGAATAATTGTCAGTATTTAAATGTTTATGTACTATAATATGTACCCACGCGTATGTAATCAATTCCTTAGTGTTTATTGTGGTCATTATGTACGATTGCTTGACCTTGCCAACTAGTTACGTGTAGTCATAAATTAATAATTACAGTACGTTTACAAGTAAAATGATATCTTTACCATTAAACGACTCTTAAATGACCAACTTGTATTACTATACCGTGTGTATTCGGAAGAGTGATGAGATGAGTGAGTGTACACGGAAACTATATGCATACAACATCAAATTAGACATATAAATATTAAATTATACGTACGAGGTAAATAAAAAATGTGATATAAGATAATACAAAATTAATCTATTTGCGATTTTGAACAACTTTACTATAGCGGCAACTGTTTAAGACAAGGTTAAAACTTTCTTTTACACACGTTTTGGTCGATCACATTTTTTTACGTTTTTAACTTTGGTTCCACAGTTAATGTAAATGTTATTCAATTAATAGATTCAACTTTAATTATCTTTTATTACGTTTCTGATGTCTCCCTGTGTATTTATATCTAAAATCACATTATTATTCTCGTTTTCTCTACTCACGAGGTCACGCGCATCGAAAATAAAAGCGAAACTGAATCACAGACATGTTTCACATCTGTGATCTTGAAAATAGTTATCTAACCTCGCGTCATACTAATGTGCGTACTGACATATTAACATACTGTATTAAATAATAAGTTTTATAAATATTTTTATGTAATTCTCTGCCTTTTCCTTCAGCTCTCTATACGTTTCAACTTCTATAGTTTCCTTCAATTGCTCCATGTAGGCTCTCCGTGGTCTTCCTCTTTTTCTTTTTCCTTCTATCTTTCCTTCGATTAAAACTTTAATGAAGTCATCGTGACGAAGTAAATGACCTATCATTTTTCCTCTTCTGTTTTCAATCACTTTTAATAATGTTCTCCTTTCCTGGACTATACCCCACTACTATTTATACTCGATAATACTACTATTTACACTACTGTTTATGGTGTACTGCCATTTGGCAAATTATGTTTCCCAAATATGACTTCCCAAATAACTTATCGCAATAGTCTCATTTCCCAAACAAATCTTTAGCAAAGTTACATTTCTCATTTTATTCATTTGGTCAAATTATTATTTTGCAAAGTTTCACTTCGTCAAGATTTTATTAAGCAAATGCTTATTAAGCAAATGTTTTATTTTGTCATAAGTTAAAATCCAAAAAAAAATTTTCCAAATTTGATACTTCGCAAGCTCTACTTATGGCAAAAGCCTGGCAAATGATAATATTATTTTAAAGTTCGTATTAAGTATTATTATTTTATTATTGCACAACCCTTAACTTGAACTTGCCTGGAACAAAAAACGTATTTCATGAATATTTAGTATCATAATGAATGAAATGAGAAAATAAAATCCATCATAATGATCACTATTCATATTTTTTATTGGTAGGTACTAAGAAGGCACACATAGCCACGGATAAAAAAACTATATTTTTATTTACATTTTCATAAAAAAACTATCCCAGAGCCACCGTTAGGTACGACGACGAGCGAAGCGAGGAGGAGTGTTAGGTGAAACTTCGACCATACAGAGCACGAGCCGAGCGAGCGAAGCGAGCGTGCCGCGGCAGCGGCCGGCGAGTGCCAGATCCGACTGTTTTGTTATTCCCTCGGCATTGCGTTCCCTCATCAGTTTCATCTAAATTACTGTTTAGAACCCGACTTTTAATTGTTTATCAACATAATATAAAACCCCGTGTGAGCTTTTATTAAAAAAAACATAAACATACCTATACCCATTAATGTAATTTTACTCGCTGGGTAACGTACTTTCGATATCAGTTAAAAGTTTTCTGATATCTCTCATATTTACGGAATTATGGCCTGTAAACACTTATCGATTACACCCTGTATAAAATTTGCCTCAAACTATACCCAAAAACATTGGTAATTATTTACTTAACTAAATGCCAGCTAAACCATCAACTACATGAAAATATGCATTATAAAAAGTTCCAATTAAAAACTAAGCCCAAAGATAGAATTTCCAACCATTTAGTTGGGAAATAAAACGATTTCATAAGATTCAATTGGAATATGATCTTTCGGCGAAATGACTTTATGCGAAAAATTGGTTGCGATGTATATGCGGTATAAATCTTATGCCATACAATATTTTGGGATTAGTATGTTACGCTAAACGATGCATTTGCCAAAAAATATTTTGGGGAAAATAAAAACGACCAAGTAATTCTTTGCTAAACAATCGCTTGCCAACAAAAAGGCTTGCTAACTGTAAAATTGCGATAAGTAGTTTTGACAATTGAATTTTTGCCAAATGAAAATTTGGGAAAAATAGTTTGCGATGTGATACTTTGGGAAAAATTATTTGCCAAACATTAGTAAACCACTGTTTATACTCGATGATTTTTATTCACCGGCCAAACTTTAGACGGTTAATTCTGGGGTCATATTGATGAACTTTTACTACGGGACCGATATACGATTCGATAAAAAAAATCTGATGTTCGATTACAAACCCTCTGAGATATTAGTTGGCGGAAATGTATGAAAACAACCGATTTTTTATTACAACATTACATGTAACCATAATACATTATTAAGGTTTCTACTATGTACATGGATACAAAGCCTCGTGTTGCCATGATTTATGTAAGTACGAGTTTATGTGTTAGTCATAAAATAAATATTATCAGCTAATATACATGACACGCTTATAGTCCATTCATTTCTATAACTTTTTTAACTAATAACTGATCCCAGTAAAAAAGATTTTACAAGCTCGTAGGCTAGGTACGTACTTTGGCTATTCGGCGATATATGTTATAAATGGCCGCGTGGTGACGACAGTAAGAATACATTTGTCACCATCACCACCCGAACTCTTCCCGTGTGTGTCGTAAAAGTCGACTAAGGGATTAAGTGTCACTGGACCATTCCTTTGAAGAATCATTATTAAATAGGGTTTTTGTGAGCTTAGTCCCACTCCCACGGGACTATATCGATTTATGCGGTTGTCCGGTTAACGTAGAGCCCAATGTTCAGAGGAGCGTGGACTATATAGGTGGATGCAGGAACAAGGCCCATTTTGAGGTACACTATTTATTTAATAAAAAAAAATAACAAGCACACTGGACAGCTTCAGAGCAAGAAGGGAAGAACGAATGAACGAATTTAAAAACATTTGAATGAGTGAATCAATTATTACATTTTGTTGGAGTTGCACATGCCCGACACATCTCCAATAGTCAACATTTGCGATTATGATGCAATAAAGTCGGAAATTGCGTCTTAAAATGACGATTACTGGAATGTTTACAAAAGGCACACATGACATACATAATCTCAGAATTAAGCCTCTAAAATTTGGGCGGAGAATAAAAATAACTGTATTTATTTAACTCTTAATAAATTCGAAAACGTCTTTAATACCTGGACTAAGGGCATAATCTACTTTGACCCACTTTTTGTTTTTTTTTTCGAACCAGTATTATTACGACAATTAAGTGCCAAGCAGGTTTGAACACACGGTCATGACTATTATTCTAGTGTATTTTTTCTGCGACGTTATAATACCACGTAATTTTTCCCGTCATCAACAAGTTAAGGAAAACGTACCTATAATGCAGCGAGGGAAAGCGCAATTACTTGACATAGATTAGAGTCGGCAGGTGTTGAAAATGCAGGCTAAGTGCATTCTGGCACACGTCACATTGTTTACTTTTCCTAAAGCCGGCTACTCACACACCTGCGCCAGGGGCAATATGGGAATTGGACCCTTGATTGCCTCCTTTACATCGCGGCCACGACATCGGTCTAAGGCGACCGGCTTAGCGGAAAACATATGGTGCTCCCTCTCGTACCCATATCGGCATCCCGCTCCAACTCATGGATTCGCTCGCCGCTGGTCGCCTTAGACCAATGTCGTGGCCAGACCGTAATTGTGATGTGTGTAGGCAAGCGGGGCCAATTTTTAGATTGGGCCTGCGCTGCGGCTGGGCGGCAGGGGCGCAAGATCTTCCTAGCTCTCTAGATTGTGTCTACCGCCCTGAAAGGTTGCTAAGTGTGTTGTAGAATTGCTGCAATTCCAGTCAGTTCATTGGTGACAACCGAGCGGAGTGGACAAAAATGGAAAAATAGCGTGAAATATGGACGCGGGTTATAGACGCCTATAAAGACCAGCCCCACATGAGGGATAAAAAACGTGTAAACAATACGTATCCTCTGGTGTTTCGACAATACAGGAGGCATTCTCGTGGACGTGCGTGCAGCGGGACTATCAGTTACACACTGAACGGCAGGCTAGTGTGTAGAGAACAGCCTAAAATCGGTCCAACCGCCGTGCGACCGGTATCGTTATTGCCCCTGCAGCAGGTGTGTGAGTAGCCGGCTTAAGAGATCCTCAGTGTCCGTAATCTGGTACGGATTGCGCACTTTCGCAAACAATAAATTGGAAACCTAGGCCATTCATGAACAATGTCAAAGTGATGTTTTGGATCAAATTGTAAGAAATCTCTTACTACTTGTTAGGGGTAGCTATAGCGAAGACTAACCAGTAGAGAATAGATAGAACTGAGCTTAAAATGCATCAAGATAACGTTGTAGGGTGGATTTCAATTCCATACATTGATTGCTCTTGGCTGTTTTCTTAAGGTGCATTCAGACTAAACGATCATTCGCTATTCTATCCCCCACTCTACGAAATCAACGAATCACGTTTTGTGTAGCAATTTAATTTCGTAGAGTAGGGGGTTAGAATAGCGAATGCTCGTTTGGTCTGAATACACCTTAAGATAAATTTGATACCAAAACTGAGTCATTTTCTTTCGAAGGACTCACCTTAACTGGGCCAGCAACCATTTCCCAAAATACACTGCTATTTTTAATATATAAAGCGTAATTTACATTTCATTTCAGTCTGTTCTTAATTTCTTTGTCCCTTTATTTGAGTGATTCAGAGGTTGGAGAACTTCCAATCTTTGTATTCCCAAAAGCTTAATTATGTATACACTTTTATACCTGAAACTGATGCCATAAGGCGGAAAATCGTATACATATTTATCATCGCTACGTTAATCAAAAAGTACTAAGTGCCATATTGAACACATTTGAATTTGACTTCTAAGAAGATATAATAAAGGTCGGTTTAGCTTATATTTTCGTAGTAGTAGTATAAGCTTAAACTTTTTATTGAAGGATTCAATTTGTGGTCTCCATTATCTTGGAGTACTCTTTGTTGATGATTTTATATTATATCTATGCTTAAGGTCGCCCTTTCAGCTCGTATTTTTACTTAAACTTGCTTTTGGTTTAATATAGGTTCTTGCAGGCAGTGCGGATTAGATACCTACATAATATATCGAGGAAAATAGGTAGCTGTGTTAATAATGTGCCTAGTGGTGCAACTAACCTTTTTATTATTATAATTGGCACATAATTGTGGTTGTAGGATCATGCTGTACTCATATTATAGGTAATATTGTGATGATGAGTCCGACCGATTTCGGCCATGGCGACCACTTCGACTCCTAATCGGTATTTTTGCGCTCATGCGCTCGCAGATGGCTAATATAACCTATCTTTGCGGCGAAACTCCGTGCACATTGAGGACACGTAAGTACCCTGTTTACATAATTATATGTGATAGCAGCAGGTGGACGGGCCTTGAGCTGGTCGCGTTTGACGTCAAGGTCAATTTTACGTTGATCCTCGAACTCCCGCACCTTGTTGTTAACCAACCTGCGCCATTCTGGCCGCTGTGCTGCCAGACGCTCCCATCGAGAGGGCTCTATACTACAATTCTTCAAGTGACGTTTTTGGACATCCTTGTACCGGAGGAGTTGACCGCCATGCTGTCGCTTGCCCTCCTCCAGCTCAGAGTATAATATACGCTTTGCCACTCTCTCCTCCGCCATACGCGATACGTGACCACACCACCGAAGCTGCCGACGCATTAAATAAGATTCAACGCCACCAACATTGGCTCGTCGCAGAATATCGGTATTACGCACTCTGTCGGACCATCTAATCTTCATGATGGCACGGAGGCATTTGAGGTGGAAACGATCCAGAGTGCGTATGTGGCGACGATACACGCACCACGTCTCGGAGGAATATAAGAGGTTTGGCAGCACAATTGCCATGTAGACCGATATCTTGGTGGCCAACTTAAGATCGTGTGAGCAGAAGACCTTGGAACACAGCTTGCCAAATGCTGCAGCTGCAGCACCAAGCCTGCTGTTGATCTCAGCATCAAGGTCACACTTAGTTGTTACAGTGTTTCCCAGGTAGCGAAACTTTCCGACCTGCTTCAGCACGTCGTCACCAAGCTTTATGACCAGTGTCTCGTGCCCGTAATTATCCAGGGACATCACCTCTGTCTTCGTGACACTGATCTTTAGGCCGAACTTACAGCAGGCATGGTGAAAAGCGGACATCAGCTGTTGCAAGCCGTCTGCGGATTCTGCTAGGAAGCACAAGTCGTCAGCATACATAATCTCAGAGATCAATGCATACGAGACTTTTGTATGGGCCTTAAGTCTAGCCAGGTTGAAAAGACTGCCGTCTGTTCGGAAGCGGATGCGGACTCCTTGGGAAACTGTTTGTAAGACCTCTCTAACTGCCACTGCAAAGTATAGAGCGAACAGAGTCGGTGCTAATACGCAACCTTGCTTCACCCCACAGGTAACAGGGAAGAAGTCAGTCTGTTCGCCGTCTACGGAGACGCAACACTGCATGTCGTCATGCAGGAGTCTGAGAAGTCTTACAAATTTTTCCGTGCATCCAAGCTTTCCCAGCACTACCCAAAGAGCTTCACGAGGCACACTGTCGAAAGCTTTCTCAAGGTCAACAAAACAGAGGTACAGTTGGCGACCCTGCTCTCTGCTCTTCTCCTGAAGTTGACGTACGGAGAAGATCGCTTCGCATGTGCCTCGGTCAGGTCGGAAGCCAAATTGGGTTTCGGGCAGAATCCTCTCAGACAAATCTTTTAGGCGGTTTAATAGAATTCTGGCAAAGACCTTCCCAGGGGCCGAGAGTAGAGAAATACCACGGTAAGAGTTGCAGTCAGATCGGTCGCCCTTGTTCTTGTATAGAGCACTTATGCGCGATACTTTAAAAATGTCTGGAACACGCTCCTGCTCCCACATCTGAACGAAGAGTTTCCACACTAACGAATGCAACTCCCCCCCGCCATACTTGAACAGCTCTCCCGGTATAAGGTCAATGCCAGCCGCCCGGTTGTTTTGTTGCTGCCTAATTGCAGTAACAACTTCGTCACGCAATAGAGGCTCATCCAGCTCGATGGCAAAGGGAAGTTGAGGCATTAAGCTGATACTCTGTAGATCAGCTGCACGATCTACATTAAGCAGAGTATTGAAGTGTTCTGCCCAGCGCTTTAGTACATCCTCTTTGCTTGTTAAGAGGTTCCTACCATCAAAAGACTTCAATGGAACCTTTGCATGGGAAGATGTATCAATCAACTTACGCACCTCGCTGTAAAATTCCCCAAGCTGGTTTGTGTCACTGAGCCATTGCATGAGACAAGCTTTGTCCCGCCACCACTTATCTTTAAGTTGTCGAGACAGCCTACGCAAATCATGGTCACTAGCTTTGACTGCCGCAACGCTGCCTTTCCGCCTTCTATGTTGACGCAGCAAGTCCCGATGCTTGTCGAGTGCTACCCGCAGAACTTCATCATTCCCATCAAACCAGTCATCATTGCGGCGGCATTTTTTGCCCAATGCAGTTGAAGCGGTTATCATGACTTGAGATGATAAAGTTCTCCACGCAGCGTCAACGTCACACCGCTCATCAAATGGTCCTAATGTTTGGCACAAGGCGCTAGCATATTCCTCCCTCACTGCAAGATCTTTCAGCTTATCCACGTCTATAGCCGCAAGCTTTTTAATAGAAGATCTTCTAGGGTGACGTTGGCGGAGCCGCAGCTTAGTGATACAAAGTCGGTGATCAGACCAACAATGCGCACCACGCATAACGCGAGTAACTTGCACTTCGCTAAAGTCTCTCTGCCTTATGATAGCATAGTCGATCAGATGCCAGTGCTTGGATCTTGGGTGCATCCATGTTGTCTTGTGCTTGGTGGCTAACCTAAACATAATGTTCGTTATTGCCAATCCGTATTGAGCACAAAGACTAAGCAGCAACTGACCATTGCTGTTCATGTTGCCAACGCCATGTCTACCCAGAACTCCAGGCCAAGCCTCATAGTCGCGACCAACTGTGGCATTGAAATCGCCCAGCAATAGGAAGGACCTGCTCTCTGGCGTTAATGCTATTTAGGCAAAGAGTCACTTCCTCATAGAATTTGTCCTTAATGTCATCAGATTTGTCTAGCGTAGGCGCATAGACACTGATGACATTAAGGTAGTTGTCTTTGTCCAGGTGGAGGCGCAGTGTGGTAACGCGGTCTGAAATATGTACCGGATACTCTTCAAGTCGCTTAACTAGAGCATTCTTGATGGCAAATCCTACACCTGAACGCCGAGGTTCGGAGGCAGCAGTACCTTTCCAAAAGAAAGTGTATCCACCACCGTCTTCTACCAGCTCACCTTCATCGGCAAGATGTGTTTCGCTGAGAGCAGCCACATCCACGTCATAGCGACGAAGTTCCCGAGCCACTATAGCGGTCTTGCGCTCAGGGCAGATGTTGCCATCTCGATCTAGTAGCGTTCTCACATTCCACGCACCAAATGTCATTATAGTTGACCTATTATGTTTCTTATTGTAACGACGACCACGATTTAAATATGATGCGATGGCAGCCGCGGTTACTGCCACCTATAAAATTGAGGCGAACATTTTTTTAGGGTACCTTTTCTAACCCCCTCCCCGGCTGAGCGGGGAAAGCAGTGCCTCCCTGAACAGAGCTGCTTTGTCGTCCCGGGTGCTGCCCACTTCGCGCTGTCACCTCAAACGTGCAGCGCAAAGACGACCACGGCGTGTACTCACGCCCCCGGGACCGCCTATGTGCAGATATCGGACAAAGTCTAGCTTGCACCCAGCTAGACCTCTCTACTTCTAACCATCGCCACAGGCCTTTTACGTAATCGGAGTCCAATTATCGGAAGCGGTCAAATGCGCAGGATATATTAGGGTGCGCAAACGTTCGCGCAGACGCAGGCGCACGCACTCGTCCTTCCCATCCTTACATCAGTGGAACGGAAACCGCTACGACTGAAGGAAGAGTCGGATGTTGAGTCTGGCCGACGGTGACTATACGCCCTCCACCGCCGCCCTAGGCCATCCTCCTTGCCTTGCTAATTCGCCGAGTCTGCCAAATCACAATTGCATATCTGCGTCGTGTTGCCTTTCTCGCCGAACTAGACTTTGTATGATAAACGGGAGGGAACCGTATAAAGGGATTGCGTTTGGAGAATTGGGAAAGGAGTAGAAGGGACGGGATACTAAAGCCACGGATGAGACAATTGTGGACCAAAGCAGCTCAGGGAAGGCGGGATCGCATGCCCGTGCACTCAAGTACCTACAACCGGACAGGTTGAAGATGTGAGTGCCCCATGCCTCTAATATTATGTACCTATAAAAACATTGGTTTCTGTGATATATTAAAAATAATCCATTACGTTATAGGGATAGTGTAGCTGTTGACCATAGAATATAAATTACTGTCATTACCGTCGTGAATGCTCTATCCACGTGTGCCTCTTTGTTACACTTACGCATGAACTTATGTGCACGAGACAGAGGCAACATTTCCCTCGGTTTGTAGGTCCTAAAAGTTCTAATGCAACAACCGAAAAGTAACTATAAGGCTTATGGTATAAGGCTTATGGTTCCGCCTTACTACAAACTAGGCTGAGGAGGCTCAGACAATAAAACAAAATACTATGTCTTAATGTGTAAAATTGTCTCATATTGGTGTTGTGTATTAATAGCATATTTTTTGGCTCGTCGAAATAATTCACCTGTATTGCAAAGTCAAATTGAATACTTGTTTATTTGCTCTACATTTCATATTTCTTCCTCGACAGCGGAATAAACCGAGTTATATTACTCAGCGATAAATCTATCCCTACTAATATTATAAATGCGAAAATAATTCTGCTTGTCTGTCTGTCAATTACACTCGGACACTACTGAAACGACTTTCATGAAATTTTTGGGGTAGTTAAAGACATAAGATGACCCCAGGTGAACTGGGACAAAAGCCAGGAGAAAGAAGAAGAAGAATTAAAGACATAAGATGTGTAGGAATAAGCACATGATTGGTGCAACAATATTGTCGCCTTAAAAGATGGAAGTGTATCTACTAGTCGCGCTAATTTTGCTAAGCCGTTTTCTGAAAATTAAATAATCCCGGAACAACTTTGACCGAATTATGCTCATACGAAGTCGCGGGTAACAGCTAGTATTTATAACTGTATCGAAATGCTGCATAAAGTTAGAATACCTGGCAAAGTAGACATTCCACACGCCATCCAATTGGTCAAATAGAGACACACCCATACAATTCAACGTCAACGTTTATCTTTACGTGCGGCACAATTGCTTGTCATTTCAAGTAATTACATTGTGACGTCGAATACTATTTGTCATCTTCGTAGAGTATTTAACATACTTTAAAACATTCTATGGAGATGACAGACTTCGGCATGGAGTGTTTTCCAATAGTAGTTTAGACTCTGGTCTCATATTAGACGCAGTATGCAAAAACGTTAAGATCTAAATACGAGAAATGCTATACCTCGTGATACCACGGGGCAGGCGCGGATCTAGGACTTCGTTGAGGGGATACCTAAGTCCAAGTCCAGTGTCAATGAGGGGCAAGTGCCCTCATTGCCCCCCCCTGGATCCGCGTCTGCCACGGGGGGCACCGTGATCTACTAATGCGCTTCAGTTTAGGACCTAATCTGAATCGGGATGTGCCAGCTCCATAGAATAACTGTCAAAAACTGACAAGCCGAATCTAAACTAAAGTGAATAGCATTTAAGAGATTATGGTATATGGCTAACGCTCTTCATTGATTTCCGGTGGGTGTGATTAATAGTAAGGATAACACAGAACAATGGTTCTTAAAGGACGTCCATTTGAGAATGCGAACACGCTGCAGATAAAAGGTTCGATGATTCTATTCCATTGTTCCAAGCTGTCTTTATCAACAGTGCAATGGCTAGACTGACGTCGTTAATTAAAAATTTGCTCAGCTTTTGTTAATTACTTTTTACGCTAATAAGAACATTAATTGCTTCAATATCAATACGTAGTTACGAGATCTGAGAGAAAAAAGAAGGATAATAAATGAGTAAAATACCATGCTGCCAAGATCTGTAGTAATTTTCAATCGTAGGATTTCAAATTAAACAACGTTTACGATATTTATGAATGACTACCCTGGTGTGCCTTGTATTTTGTGGCGTCTTTTTCATAGCTCGTTAGTGTCACACTGCTGGACAAAGGCTTCCCTCCTTTCCCGAAAACTTTACTGTGCGTCCGGCGTCCCGCAAATTCCTTTTTGGCGTGCCTCTGCCGCGGGGACTTAGCCGGGCCCGATCGGGGCCTACAGTTCTGATTGCATTCTGCAGATATGCCCTACCCCAATCCCACTGGAGTTTTGCTTCTCATTTTCTTTCCATTCTCGTAAAATGGACAAATATACGTGACAAGATTCTAGCATGTGTTCCCTTAGAAAATTAGATTGTATTTGAAATTAATGGATGATGTGAATGAAAATGTTGGATGTTAGTGAAATATCGTGAATCTGGAATTTTCATACTATCAATTTGAATTGAACGTTTGGTGAAATTCACAGGGCAGAAAGAAACGCGATCATTTGACTTTTCCAGACAGCTTAGCGGGTCAGAATAGCATCCCAACTAGCAAAGAAGTCATATAAATCAAGAGTTATACGACCTTTAGCCATATAAGAGTTTTATAGTCGTTTTTAGTTAACCTGTTAGTCAAATAAACGTTATAAATCTGATAGTTTAGTCGTCCTACCAAATAGTCTAATTACTATGGTAAATAAACGTTTTTGCGACTTAATTATACAACAATCATGTAGAGATTTTAAAGAAAACGTTTACTTAATGATGTTCAAAGTTGTATAAACGTTTTCGTCTTATAAAGGGTTTTGAAAAAACAGAACCGTCGTAATAAGGTCATTTTTAAAACGTCTACATAATTTTATTGTTGTATAAGTGATATCATAAAACCTTATCTCGACAGTTATATAGCGGTATTGAGGGTAACTTCAATATGACAAAAAGATATCAGCGGGACTGTTATCTACCTTTTATTCAACAGTTAGTTATATTAACGTCAAACAAAAACTTTGAAAAACCTTCAGTTGTTGCCGAACCCGTTATATTCCTTTTATTGATCTATATGTTTTTAAATTGATTTTAAGTTACGGTTATAAAACATCATGCAATTTAAAGTCGATTTGAAATTAATATTATAAAACATCAGTCGCCATTTCGTGAGCATCACAGTACTATTTAAAAGAAAAAAACCATGGACGTTACATCGTGGAAACTGTACAAACACAGTGGCGGACTAGTAATGGCGGCTTAGTAATGGCGGACAATTTGTAGTCGTTATAAAAACCTTTACTTAAGATAAAGTTATATTGTAGTCGTATAAGTATAAATCCATGACTTGTTCCAAAATGGCTAACCTTAACTATAATAAAATATGAAGAAATATTGTTATAAATTATAATTATTTCGAATATATTACGAGCGCGACAGCAAAAACTGTACATCATCATAAACTTTAACGGTAAAGTGACCTTCCCATTCGAATTCAGCTCAGGCCAAATGTGCAAACGCTCAATATATAGAACAATAATTTCTATTACAAAACTTATAAAATTACCTTGTATTATTTTTCCTTACACTTTTTTGTCACACACACCAAGTTTTCACGTATCTAAAATAAATGTCAGGGCTTGTGCATAAATCACGCGAGGTCCTATAGGGGGGGAGGGAGTCCAAGAAAACATCACGAAAGATCACGGTAGGGGAGGGGGGGTACAAGGAGACCTCACGTGTATTTTTTTACGATGAACAAACTAAGAAATATTGTCAATTTCGGCTAGCGAACGTGAAAAATTGAATGAAAAAAATACACGTGAGACTGCTAGGGAGGGGGGGGGGGCTAGCCAAGAAACTCACCAAACATCACCATGGGGGAGGGGGGGGTCAAAAAGTAGCCAAAAAAACATCACATGATTTATGCATGAGCCCTCAGAAGCAGTTTTATAAATAAAACTTAAAAATGTTTACGTAACTTAAAAGTCCGATAAGCAATGAGTAAGGGTTACACTAAACCTTCTATAAAACAAAATGGTCAGTTATGAAACATTTATTTGATATTTAGGTCGCGTAAAGGTTTTTGTTGTACTCTTTATACAACGTTTTGGTCATTCCTTAATCGTTACAATACCTTTAATAAACGATGTAAGTCGCCATGCAAACCTTTATTTAACCTTTATCTCACCAATAAGTCTTATAATTTGCGCCACTTTCGCCTTTTATAACCGTTTACCTTACGTTTATATGACCAACCAAATTAGACTAGAAGTTATATGCAAAACGTTGTCTCAACTTCTATATGACTATATTTTGCTAGTTGGGATGTTATTATTCTCATTTTCAAGTACGTAGTCCACCTATCGTTAATGCAATAATCTTCCATCCATCTTGTTATCGTCAATTCGTCACCTTTCTTCATTATCATCGCATTTTATCCAAGCTTTTCACGCGGCTCGCTTGGCCAAAGGGTACCTATACTCGGTATCCTGTAAGGCACCAAGTGTAAATGAGATAGATGTACGACATTTACAATTTTTTAAGTTCCGAATAGTCTTGGCCCTGAAATACCACCTTTTACGACATTGACTGCCTTTTTCCCTCTAATAAAGAGGAGGATACGGTACGGTTTCCTAAAAGTACCCGCCAGTCGCAGTGGCTAGATAAATTAGCCGTTTCATGGACTGCGAAAATGGCGAATCTCCGGAAACTGATATCTAATCTGTCGTACAATGCCCGTGTAGTCATAACATTGGCCGGTTTCGTTCAAACATACTGCGGCCAGTTCGTTTACATTTGTCCTTTGTTCTTACTCTTACCAGAATAACTTGTCTTTATGTAAATGATTGTGCATCTTTACTTTAACTACCTATATTTATTGTGCAGTCACCAGAAATACCTAATACTTTACATTGAAAACTGCAAAAACTTCAGACGGACCTTAGACTTGTGTCACTTTTTTAAGAGTATAAATTGATATATCAGAAAGGTCACGATGCTCAAAAATATCTGAACATGCCATGCACTCTAACGCATCATAATCATACGAACAAAGTATTGCCTCTCTCTCGCACTCGTGAATTCGTACATAAGTGTGACTGGGAGGCAACACTTCGTTTCTGGTTGGCGGTAGGGCCTCTGATCAGATATAGCGAATGTACCATACTTATGCAGCCTTCGTTGCAGATAAGATGGTTTACGGATAACGGCATAAGGCATACTGCTATTTCTTTCACTTTTACGTGGTTCGAACTAGTGTAACGGAGATAGCATTGTAGCCTACGTTACCAGTTTTGCTGCAAGAGGAATATGTGTTTAAAATGATCTGCGCAAACGGTCCGATAGTAAAATTGTACATGTCATTAGGTACTTTAACTATGCACAGTCACCATCAGAAATATCGGAGTCACTTAGGGCGTTCATAAATATCTGAGCAGGCCTCATTGTCATGGCGTGCATGATCAGTAATTTTTGAGCATCCTAGCCGCTAAGATATTCCTGATGGCAATTGTACAGCCGAGGACACAAACAAAGTACCTAAAGGTGCGTTTAAACCAAAAGAGCATTCGCTGTTCTAGCGCCCGTTCTACGAAATCAACCAATCACGTTTTGTGTACCGATCGAATTTCGTAGAGTGGGAGGTTAGAACAGCGAATGCTCTTTTAGTTTGGACGCACCTTTAGTCCTGAGCCACCCTACAAACGTACAGACAGACACGCAGAATTGCAGACTTAGTATGCAGGGGTCGGGTATGTCCTCGACTGTAGGTACTTGACACGCAGTAAATTTTGGAAACGAATGCCAATTGCAAAATAAGGTATGTAGTGATTTTCCGTGACGAAAATCGGTATTATACGCAAATACAAGTTATTACCTTGTACCGTAAAGTGTTTTAACATTCGAGCCGAAGTGTAAATTTGTGTTGTTAACATCTGCGACTTATCAAACTCTGAGTATTTCAATAAAAGCAAGGAATGGTTTTTTGTTAGATTTTATTTCATTCAGTCACGTTTAATGTTCATGTGATTCATGTAACAGTATTCGGTAAACATAAGCTGAAAATATAGATTTTTTTAAAATGTAATTGTAACTCAAAATTGATTTGAACTGCCGAAAACACTGATGAGTACATGAAATCATTCAAACTAAACATCAATAAAATTAATGATATATTATACCAAAATCTTTATAGATTTTGGTATAATACGAGGGTGGATTGGAAAGTTTTGAGCCTAACCTATAAAAAAACGAATTTAGTCCAAATAATTATTTTATTTCTCTACATAATCTCCAGAACGATCTATACACTTATGCCACCTGGTTTCTAAGTTTCGAATTTCTTGTAAAAAAAAAGAATCTTCAAGGTGATCAAAATATTCAGCTACAGCTTCTTGTACCACGATGTTCGTCGAGAATTTTCGTCCTGCCATGTGTTTTTTTAGATTGGGGAAGAGATGGTAGTCGGACGGGGCCAAGTCCGGCGAATATGGTGGGCGCGGCAACAATTCAAAGCCACAATTATGTGTTTGTGCAATTGATTTCGCCGCTGTATGGACAGGAGCAATGTTTTGGTGGAATAATATTTTCTTAGGCAGCATACCAGGCCTTTTTATTTTTATTTCTTCACGCAAACGTAGTAAAAGTGTGCAATAATAATCTGCATTTATGGTTTTTCCCTTTTCAAGAAAGTCAATCATAATGATCCCTCTACAGTCCAAAATAACAGAAGTCATTACCTTCTTGGTTGACAATACGGTCCTAGCTTTTTTAGGGGGTGGAGAACCTGCTCTTTTCCATTGCTTTGATTGTACTTTTGTCTCTGGTGTATTGTGGTGAACCCAAGTTTCATACATAGTTATGAAACGTCTAATAAAATCTTGAGGATCACTTTGAAACAGATCTAAACAATCCTGTGACATTGTATGGCGGGTGCGTTTGTTTTCAGCTGAAAGCAGTCTAGGTACCCATCTGGCTGAGACCTTAGAAAATCAAAGATCGTTGGTAATTATATTTTGTGCCCGTTCATAAGAAATGCCTATAGCTTCCGCTATCTCTGCGATCTTCAACCTCCTATCATTTAAAATTAGGTCTAGTATTTTATTGACGT
Source organism: Thaumatotibia leucotreta (assembly GCA_025490895.1). NCBI lineage: Eukaryota > Metazoa > Arthropoda > Insecta > Lepidoptera > Tortricidae > Thaumatotibia > Thaumatotibia leucotreta. The sequence continues at coordinate 14,699 of JALPQI010013785.1, read as the reverse complement.
TTTCATCCGCGGTAGCCGTCAGCGGCCAACCGCTCCTAGGTTCATCTTGCACTGCTTTTCTGCCACGTTTGAAATCAGCCACCCATCTTTTAATGGTGGCATATGATGGGGCAGATTCCCCTAAAGTTTCGAACATATCTTCATAAATTTCTTTTGGCGTTAACCCTTTCTTTTGTAAATATTTTATAACAGAACGATGCTCAATTTTATCCATTTCTATGGAAACCGTGAACACTCTTTGCAAAATAAATCACAACTTTTGCAATTTTGACAGAAGAAAATCAAAAGACGGCAGTTTATAATTAAAAAAGAAGTGGCTATTACGTGCCAGTATTATTTTTTCTTTTTTATTTAAATGTCAACCTAAGGCTCCAAACTTTTCAATGCAACCTCGTATATAACTAACTTAAAATGACTATTAATAACTAACCTAAAAACCCTCCTGTGCAAATAGGCATAAAATCATTTTTGTTTTTTTTCAACTGTATAGTGTATGTAACATATATTATCTTCGTGACTTCAATGTCCGTACTGTCCGCGTGTACCCCTGTCAACTTAAGAATATCGCAAATCGACAACTAGTTTAAGATGCATTCAGACCAAAGGAGCTGTTCGCTATTCTATCCCCCGCTCTACGAAATCAACCAATCACGTTTTGTGTAACGATTGAATTTCGTAGAGTGGGAAGTTAAAAGAGCGAATGTTCGCTTGGTCTTTTTACCTTTAGTAACTTGTTAGTATTCGCATCCATCAGATTTGTCGATAATATTTCGAGACTTATTAGCCGATACGTGCCGATCACGTATTTTCCGCTCTTATGCCGTCGACATAAAGCTTTCGATTGGCTTAAGACGATCCCGCGTCTGTTAATTTGTGGAGAGTGTCTTTTATCGAGATTGGGCAAGTGGGGCATAGGGTAGAAATCTTTCAACCTCGAATTAAACATTTGTCACAACAACAATCGTCAAAAAAAGTACGATAATAACGCTTATGGGTAATAAAATCTTTGACAAAATGTACTTATAGCGTCGCGAGCCTGCTATAAGTATTGTCATATGGTCACATTTCAAAATCGATTTTTAGGGAAGACTAGCGACCCGCCCCGGCTTCGCATGGGTACTATACCTACATAAAAACCTTCCTCTTGAATTACTCTACCTATTAAAAATCTCATCAAAATCCGCTGCGTAGTTTTAAAGATTTAAGTGTACAAAGGTACATAGGGACAGAAAAGTAACTTTATTTTATACTGTGTAGTGATGTGGCCGTTTTGCAGGAACATATAGTCACTTTTACCACACAATTCTATATTGAGATGTGATCGCTGATCGTATAGCACGCTTCGATAGGTCGTTTGTGAATATTTGACAATACTTCATTTTCGTGTGAGGAATGTCTTCAGCACATAAATACCTCAAAGGTTACACTATCGTAAACAACACCAGGAAGCGACGCAAGTGACAATTGACGTACGAAACTGAAAGTCATTGGCCGTGTGCGTTGATTGTATGGAAAACATTCCCGGAGACTATCAACCAATCAAGTGGTGTGTGTCAATTCTGTTTTATTATTTTGAATTGCTTTTCATTGGAATAGAGCAGAAATATAAGCATACTTGCAATGCTAAGGCGTTTAAATAGTTTATGCGACGATGATATAATACGGGTTTTAATAGTAACTTGATTACGTCTCGCTTTATAACCTTGACCGCCCATTTTAAAAACTTGATTAGGTACTGCATACAGTACAGTACGCTTTATTGTCGCACCAATTATGTGCTAAGCCTACAGTACCTACCTACTTACGGTAAAACATACGGACAGACATTGTTAAAAAGTTTACTTTTTTATATCGCTGTCAGTCATGTCATCATGATATGATTTTATATGATTCAAGTGACAGATGAAACTGCAGGTAGCTTATGATGGTTCCATTTCGCACTTGTTAGAACGTGACGGCAACGACGACAAATGATTTAGCACATGATTGGTGTGTATGTCGCCGCGAGATTGACTTTCCGTCCTTCTTTTTTTAATATATGTAGTTAGCAAAAGACGGGCAGGACTCGTGCCGTCATACTGTCGTACCAATCTTGAGTATAAAATAGTTTTTTTTTTACAAATTAGCGTTATATGACGTGCTTACTTGAGTAGGTTTGAGTAGCTCCTATATCGGTGACCGAATCAATATTGGATGGACTTATTTGGATTGGCATCTTTGAGGTAGGATAACATGTAGCTTCGTATAAGGTGCGTTGGATACCAATGTCTTAAAACGGTCTCGCTTGTTGCTAGGTAGATTTATGTCAGCAGTTTCTAATAAAATAGATTTATAAAATATGTTTCTAATAAAAGAGATAGTGTAATGGCATGATAAACAATAAGTATCATTTTAAATTTAACTATGTTTTTCGTAATTCTTTCTGGACACCTAATGGATAAGCATTTATGAATAGAAAACAAATATATATACTATTATGTACCTACTTGATATTATGTTTGTTTTATACAGCAAAATATACTGATCAAAACCTTCACGGTTGTATCTCATTCACATTTTCGAAACGGGATTCCGTTTAAATACTTCGAAAATGATCTCCGACGTTTAGACCAAAGTATTAGAAGGTCGGAGGTAATTTATACGCGATTAAGTCCCATTTTGTAAATACTAGAGCAAAATATTGCTCACTTATTGCTACGAGTTATGCAACACAGAGAAACACGACATGACATTTGCAGCACCTATATTCATTTTGGCAAATTTCAGGGTGGCAGTTCCTTAAATCTGGTAACCAGAACAAGATGCGGGATAACCTCGGATTTTAGAGTTCGAAAATCGGACATCGTTATTTGATCGCGGCGTGCGGGCACAGTGTTTATATAGCGGACGGTCAAAGAGATTTTGAAATCCAGACTACAAATGAAGTCCTACCCGAACGCTCCCTGGACGCCCTTTATACTAGGACAAATCAGGAGAAACCCGGACGGATGGCAACCCTAAATGTGGGGGAGACCGTCTTCAGCCTCTGCTTTTAGTGTTACGCTTATTCTGTTAAACCTTTATCAGACAAATGTCAGAATTACCAGCTGATAGACGTCCATTGCTGGATATAGACTTCCCCAAAGCATGCCACAAAGATCAATCGTGCGCAGCCCGTATCCAATGGATTCCAGTTTTCTTTACCTGGTCATCCGTCCATCTTCTTAGGGTGACATTGAGACAAATATCAGACTTTTTGTCTTAAATTCAAAGGACAGTCTTCCGGATTAGAGTCTATGTGCCGAAATGATCTTCCTTGGACCATGTCAACTGAAAACGGGCGGAAAACAAGTGCAATAGGAGTTTTGATGTCGGTCGCGCAAAGTCCTGGCCAGGTCGTTTTCCCTTACATACCCTATTCAAGTAGATCTTTCTTTCAATTATTTGATCAGGCAGACATATGTTAGCTCTGTCATCTAGTCTCATCCGTTACACCGTTGTGCGTGCGATATCATTGCTCTATTGTTCACTTGATATGACTTGTCGATTATGTGTAAGAAGCTCTCCATTGTAATGCCTTTCTAGATTCCAAACAAGCTGTTTTATGCTTGATATTAAATTCTCTATTTATTTTAAGCTTTACTAATTCAGTTTAGTACCTGCGTAGTGATGACAACAGTAACAATACATTTGTCACCACCCCAACTCTTCTCGTGGATGTCGTAAGAGTCGACTAAGGGGTTGAAGTGTCATTGATCATTCGTTTATTGAACATTGATGATGGGCAGCAGCGTCATCATAGTGGACACAGTACTGTAATCGCTAATAAGCCCCTTGCCCAAGATGGCGATTAAGGGTAACCTTCTGGACGCATTTGCAACGCACTACGCAATACACATATTAGTTAATAGGAGAGGCCTACGCCCAGCAGTGGATCGAGATAGCCTGATGATGTGTTGAGTAGCAGAGGACTATTTTCATTGGGTTTCAAAAGACGAATTTATTGCTACATTTTCATGACGTGAGATATTCCCTATCAATCAAACAATTATGACGAGAACGGAATTCAAGCAATCCCCCTATATTCTTGTCAATCGAGCTTTGCATTTTCTCGCAAAGTTTATATTAAAAACAATGAAGGTATGTTAAAAGTTGTTTTATAAGGAAAATAGTTCTTTCCGTACTAATTAATGGCCAGTTATTTCTTTCAGAAACACGCAATACCTAGTGATGTAGTGTTATCTGAGATTATGGCAGTTTAGCTAAGCCTTGCAAATAGCTCACTTCAAGGTTTCGACTCTGTTGAAGACTGTTTCTGCCTGTTTATCTTTATCTTTTTACCGCATTAGGATAATTCTACAGTTGCGTATAAAGATAGGCTTTAAAGGAATGTGCAAAATATGTGCCTTTTTCGTATAACGTCCCACTTTTTAGCTTCTTACAAGAACGCTTAGACAGATAATTCGTAAAAATACAAGCAAATTCCTTTCTTGTAAGTGGTCCTTTTTTTTAAAAGCTCACAGATCATTATTAGTTATGGCCTCATGGCGCCACCAAAAAAACGATAATTTTTGTATTATTGAGTGTGAAGAGGTTTAAGAGCTTAGCTAATCTATTTGTATAGATATTTAAATGTTTGAACACGGAGTGAATAATTGAGATACATAGTAAAAGCGATGGCGTTTAGATTGATAAACATTTAATTTCAATAGAGACACAAAGATCTTTGTGTGTCACAATTAGAATTCAATAAGACTCTAAAAAAAAACATTTTTATTTCATGTCAATAAAATGACTACGGCTTCTAGGTACTATAATCACAATCAGTCATAATTAAAACTAGGTTTAATACTTAGCTAACTTGTTCATGACGTTTTTTCAGGCATTTAATGTTTGTATAACATAAAATGCACTTATATTTTAACGGACAAACGGGACTGAATCGCGTAAACTTACGTTTAATATTATCCTGACATTTCGGGCTTGGCGTTACACCTGTGGTCGCAGGTAGATTATAGAATTTTATATAAAATGCACTTGTTAATGTTCAAAGCCCTTGAAATGGTAGACAACCGTTGCGTCCATAAAGATTTTACGATGTGCCTGCATGTTAACTGCTTAAAGGTACTATAATATACATATAAAGACCGTTCCATTGCTTTTAAATTAATATTTATAAAGCGGCTCGTTGCAACACCTGTTTAAATTTCATACAGTTCGATAATCTAGCGTGTAGACATTGCGTATAACCCGATTTTATTTACGCGCGCAATAAAACGCTATGAAAATTTACAACAATTTGTTTTTCATGCGTTATCTTTGTCAAATCACAGGAACTTCAGGATCTTAAAGCTAAGTATATTTATAAAAGCACGTAAAATCGTAATACAAGCGGATTTTAGGGTGAGACTTACCGATATTGTCGAATATTCCTTTTTTCAATTCAATATCACAAAGCACAGCACAGAAAAAAATAAAGTTTCAAAATTCGAACACTGGATTGGCGGGAGTTTTAGCACGCGCGTCCTGCGCGCGCCGCGGCCGTCGACTGACCTGCCAGTCGCTCCTCTAGTTCCCGCATAGGCGCGTTGTCTCTGGCCTTTTTATTTTTAATTTTTATTTAGTGAAGTGAACCAACACGTGATGGCAACAGGTTTGTTTTTATAATAGTGTGCATTCGGCGTGGGCATTATCGGTCAAATGTGATTTCAGTGTGGTAACGTGATGATACTTGCAGGTTATGTTTATAATTAGCCGGGCGTTAATATTAATTCAATGTTGAGTTGTTATCTTGAGAGCAAAGTCGCGGAAGGTTGCGGGTTCAAATCCGTCTATAACATACATTTTTTTTTATTTTCTTACTGACCTACATAGAGGACGAGTTTGAAGTAAAATATGTCAATTCATTACGACTCTACAATTCAAATTATCTAAATAAAATAAGTATAATTCAATCGCATTATACTTACATATTTAGATAACCTATTACTTTTTTTATATTCGTTAACTTCCTGAATAGCTTTTTATTTTAATTCTGGGAAGGTCATGAATATTATATGACTAATATGACATGTATATTAAGTATGATTAGATAATTACAGTCTTTGTTTTCTTGGTATCCTTATGATATGATATTCAATAATTTTAGACTGGAGAAAAGTGGTGCAAGTCTGAAAAAAAAACTCAAAGTTACATGGAGACCGGAAAAATAAAACTTGTTTAATCCGTGCTATGGTCATAATGACGAATGTATTATGTAAATATAGTTTATCTACAGGAATATCATAATTTCCCTGTTATGTATTCAGAAGCGGTAATGTAATGACCTATATTAAGAGACCGGTGTCTGTGGCTGTATCATAATGTTAACATTAAAGTACAGGCAGAGTACAGTGCATCATAATGTTGACATTAAAGTATCGTCGTCATGATATTAATTTTAACATTATGAAGTCAACTTCTTTTTGTTGTTTTTTTTCAATAAATATTTATTGTAGGATATCCTTACTCAAATTGAGTGATTTCGACTGATTTGAATTTTTATATTTAGAGGTAATTACTTAGTGGATATCAATGAAAATAAAGGTAAATTGTCATTCTAAACTAATGATATGGATGTAGATAAAGTTATGTATGTGACTGTACATAATTAGGCATTAAACACTCGTGTGATCTTATTATGAAACTCGCCTACGGCTCGTTGCATAAAACCACACTCATGTTTAATGCCTCTTATTATGCGCCAGCCACATAAATAACTATTATCTAGCCGATTCCGCTATTTTCGTGTTTTACAATTTACATATGGATTTTATTGTACAAATGTAATAGGTATAGTCTGTCCAGTTTTTCATGTCAAAGTTGCATTTTTTACGCGTACTATGGTTAACATATAAATGACTACTTACAGTACACTTACACCGCTTTTAAAAAATATCACATAAAAGGTAGTTAAGTAAAGTCATTAAATTTTGCTTGCGTTTATACTTCTTATTGAACATCTGCTAAGTTTGGTAATCATTTATGAAAGTCTTTCCACACCTGTAATTAATAATTAGTAGTTTTAATCATAATTTATTAATTAATGACACGCAGGTGTTATTTTATATTACATTAAGCCAAGTAAAGTCAAGGGTGTACAATAGTGAAATTAGTGATTCAGCATCTGCAACGGGCCAGCAAGGCGGTGGCAACTAACAGGTTACTGCTGGGTCACGTTTTATAAAGTTACAATTTACAATTTCGCTGTTGGCCTCTTTAGCGCACTCACATATTGGCTAGAAAGAGAAGCAAACAGCGAAATTGTAAATTGTAACTTTATAAAACGCGACCCTGGTCTCCTGTTCGTTGCCGCCGCGATTGGGCTCTACTTTTCACTTACGATCAGGTGGAGTGGAGCCATTTTGTTGTGCCAACATAAAAAAAAATGTAACATATTTCAGTTTGCTAGTATAGTACTTATAGTAGTAACAGGTTGCTAGTTAGGATAGGACTAGCGGCCCTACCGCGAAAAACGAAATTCGTAAATTTCGAGGATTTGTCTCTCTCACTCTAATTACGCCTTCGTTTGAGTGACAGATAAAAATCCTCGAAATTTACGAATTTCGATTTTCGCGATAGTAGGCTAGTATAATAGAATCGGACTGAATGGAACAACCTTTTTATAAAAGCTTTTATTTAACTTGGAATGTACCTATGTCTGTTTAATGCGTAATAAAAGTTTCAACATAATGACTAGTTATTCATGTTTTATTATCTTGTAACACATTTTTGTGGTCACCTACTGTGCATCACGAAGTATTCCTATAGAAATAATTCTCTCATAATACTCATAGTAATAATACAATGATTATTTCATACTGGTATAAAAGCATTGGTAGTATTGGTACTGACACCATCATACACATATGAGGTGTCCAAGGTGAATATATAGTTTTGCAGTAAACTATACAATAATATTTTTCTAAACCCAGGATCCCAACACGTTTTTTCATGAAAATTTCGATTGGTACGGTACTATTAATGTCGTCCTATCCGATTCCAGAAAAAAATCTTATATTCCATACATTTCAGCCTACTAACCAGAACAGAGTTAGAAACAGAATTCCTGTATAACGACACTAAATTAGAAGTTGTCAAAACATGTTCTTTGCTCGGTATACAAATGGATCAACACATGAATTGGAAATGCCACATAGATAAAATTTCTGCAAAATTATCCCGATTTGCTTACGCGCTAAATGAAATTAAAAGAACCTCAGACCTAAAAACAGCAATCTCAGCTTATCACACATTTGCCCAAGCGTGGCTACAGTATGGTATTATTCTATGGGGTGACAGTACTAATGTCCCCGACTTATTTTTAATTCAAAAACGATGCATTAGGATCCTGAGTAACATCCAACCGGAAGAATCATGTAGACCCCATTTTGCAATGCTCAAAATTCTAACACTGTCATCGTTATATATCCTGGAGACGTGCAAGTTTGTACGAAAACATTCCAATCTCTACACAAACGCGGACGATCTGTGTAAAGGACCCCATAACCTGAGACCAAGAAACAAGCTAGGACAAGCTTCTATAGCCAAACTTAAAATGGTCGCAAAGGGACCACATTCCATGTTTATTAAAATATATAACAAATTACCAAGTAATATTACAGGTGAAGAAAAATTTACTACATTTGTTTCCAAACTTAAAAATTATTTACTGACACAAGTATATTACACTGTCGATGAATTTATGAATGAATAAATATTACAAAAACAGGCTTAAATAATTAGGTGCCCATAAAAATTTATTTGCCGGATTTTTTAAAACTGTTTTATTTAATATTTTCTTCGGTAACCGCGAGGATTACACATGAAATAAAACTATGAAAACGGATAAACTCACGTATATTACTCGTAACTAATTTTAACTTCATTCCGACGTTTCGAACACTTTACAGGGTTCGCGTTTATCCGCAGAGTTTATCCTTTTTCATAGTTTTATTCCTGTTTTATTTGTTTTTTGTAGTACTTTGTAAAAAATACATATCAGACAAGTATTGCTATTATTATACATACTTTTTGACCTACTTTTTGTATTTTTTTAAAGTCATAATTTTTTTTCTACACAGCGGCGAAGGCTAACCCACGATTTTTTAAAATTCTGCCAAGTTTAGGGTTCTAGTTTCTAGTTATTTGCAGACAAAGTGCGTTCTTAATGTCAAATAACCATTTTGCATTTCCTAGGCCTATTAGTTATGTACAAACTCGGAAGTCGGAAGTACCTAACTATATCGTAAACACACCCACTTCGGTCGTGTAGGGTAGCGATCGTTCTAGGTCGTCGTCTTGAACTAGATCCTTTCTACATTCAAGGTGTCACATATAATTGTAGGCATATATTATCCTAGGTCAGTGCCAAGACTTAGTTAATACACTCGCGGTCAATTCGGTCAAAGAATACGCGGTGATGTTGGGTGTATTTTTTCATAGAAAATACTGCGTACGGGCTGATTTCAAACAGTTTTCAAATATTTACAGGATAGGTAGAATATAATTATAATTAAATATCGAATATTAAAACGGAAAAGAAATAATATTATCGGCTCTTGAATTTTTAATCTTAATGAGTTGCTGCAATTATCTGTAAACGTCTAATAATAATAATATCCGACAGTATCATAAAATTTACCTTAAGTAGTTGGTGGGTGACGGTTATATGAAACGTATATGGGTTCGAGTTTTATGGGAACTTTGAGTTCAACAAAACCTTTATTAGGGGTTTCGTTTTCTTTATTTGTACATAAACATCGCCATAATTTGCGTGTGGATCGTAGGTACAGACAAGGGCATGCATGGCAAATATATATGCGTAAATATATATACATATATATATATATATATATCGATTAGTAATTTAGTACCCACAACACAAGCCTTATTGAGCTTACCGTGGGACTAATATCTCCAAAAAAAAAACAATCCGAAACAATAAATCCAACTTAACTTTTTACTGTTTATTTCAATATGAATTCATTACATTTATTACAATAATAAACTTAACTACTAATCTTAAATTAAAAACATTTTTGAGTTAAGTTAAGGATGGATTCTATCCCCACTCTACGAAATTCGTTCGCTACACAAAACATAATTCGTTGAAATTCGTTGATTTCGAAAGGTGCGTTCAAACTAAAAGAGCATTCGCTGTTCTAACCTCCCACTCTACGAAATTCGATCGTTACACAAAACGTGATTGGTTGATTTCGTAGAACGGGCGCTAGAACAGCGAATGCTCTTTTGGTTTAAACGCACCTGTAGAGTGGAGTATAGAATGAGCATTCGTGTCACCTTCATTCTATACGTTCGTAACGTTCGTTAGCTAGCCAGTTTTGCGCTATATACAATACAGAGTAATCTCTCGGACCGATTTCACACTACAAATTACTGAACTTAAAGCTACGAGCTGGACAAACGTAGGAAGAGTAAATATTCCAAAATGTATGAAATTTTCGAACCTTATTTGATCTATCACTGAGTGCAGGAATTATCAGAAAGCAATAAAATACATTTGATTACTGTTACGTGACAATTAAAATGAACAATCCATGGAGCTATCTGATGCACTTGCACCTAGAATGATATTGAAATGAACTTAACCTTAATTAATTATAATTAATAAATAAACTAATTAAGGAAAAAAAATTAAAAATCACGGGTAATTTTTTCATAAATTCGACCTTAAAGTAGTCCCACATTCATTTCAATTAAGATTTGTGAGCTTTTTAACTATATTGACCCGACTTTTTCATTTGAATTTGCCAGTTTTTTATCGGTACACCCCTTAAATAATACATATTACTTAACGCTATGAGGTATATTTACTCCCAGGCGAATTACAATTTAAAAATAACATTATTCGAGAACTCAAACGACACAATCGTCGTCCGTAGGCATGTTATTTGATCTAGCAATAAATATCACATAATTTATTCGTAAATAATTCCTATATCAATTGATAGCGCCGCAGTTTCCATTGGTACAGTCAAAGCCATAAACATGTATACACTTTTTTACTTATCTCTGAAGCATAGGGTCTAAAATGGTGTATATATTTATGCCCTTGATTGCACATTAATTAAGCTGCAGTGACACGCATGCGCGATAGTGTCGCGGTCACGGCCAAGGCGCGCGCGCAGTTGTGCTTTAGCTTATGTGTTATGTTTATGTGTACATTGTACCTAGTAATTAATAAATAATTAATATCGCTAGATAATATCGCGCTAATCATGTTCTAAAGGTGAGTTTACACCAAACGAGCGAATGCTCATTCTATCCCCCACTCTACAAAATTAACGAAATTCGACGAATTTAGGTGCATTCAGACCAAACGATTCGCTATTCTAACCGTTACACAAATTCGATCGAATTCGATCGTTACACAAAACATGATTCGTTGATTTCGTAGAGTGGGGGATAGAATAGCGAAAGACCATTTTGGTCTGAATGCGCCTTTATGTTTTGTGTAACGAACGAATTTCGTAGAGTGCGGATAGAATCGGCATTCGCTCGTTTGATTACATCAATCCCACCTTAAGACCAGTGGGCCATTACCAGAAAACGACCAACTACAATTTTTTGTCTATCTGACGAGCTTTAACATTGAGTTTGGTCGCTTTCTGCATAACGATGGTCTCAGATATCTTTGCTATAACAAATCTTTGTAACATTCATATGGATTCAGACCAGACCATACACCCCATTGTCTTCGATTGTCTGAGGACTTAGAACTGATAAAGGACGCAAGTATAAAATATATAATAATATACTTAATATCTACTAAATCGTAAATTTTAATTTCTTCTCTTTGTTTTGATCAATTTAATGTACTATAGATTACCATATATAGATACCTGCTGTATGATATAGCTATTGTAAAAACCAGCATTTAAATGCCATACGATAAATAAATAATTACATATGTGTTCATTACATTTTTGTTTTATACTAATAAATAATTCTTATTCTTATCCTAAGCTAGCGCTATATTTGTCTCAATGATCAACATTTATTCGATTATTCGTAAAAAACTTGCCAAGGACTATGCAGATTTCAATGCCAAAAGCTTCTGCAATCAACCTAGACGTAATGACTAATACTTAAGAGCTATATTCGCTTGGAATTTATAGTTTTATCGCGTTACTTCCGCGATCTCTAAATATACCTAATTATTATGTACGGTATTGAATTATATAATTAATAATCTATGTATTATTGACATACACAATACACATGTTATATCATCAATCTGTCTTAGTCCACTGTTGGACGTAGGCCTCTCCTATTATTAGCCATCAGTAGTTCTCCACTATATAATGACGGTGCTGCCCATCATCAATCTTTATCTTTTATTTATGAATGGTCACTATGATCAGTGACACTTCAATCCCTTAGTCGGTTTGTTATTGACATGGTTACGGTCGCCTGAGCTACGCTGGTTTTATGTAAAATTATGCTACTTAAACATGCATTTTTCTGATGTTAATAAGCTCTTTCCTTAATAGGCCATCTACAAACATGGGCTACAAACATATTTGCACAGCTTAAGCAGCACAATTTTGCATAAAACCAGCGTAACTCTGGCGACCGTAATCATGGCAATAACAGACAGAAAAAAATTGGTTCATCCAGTTCCAGATATTATTCTGACTCGTGTACCTACTGTCATCATTTGGCTAATCTAATTGCGAGTACATACGGAATACTATTTACTACGCTATAAAATGCAATCCCAGGCTCTATAAATTCAACTACACTCGCTGTCAAATAATACGGGTCAGGTGTAATTTTTCATAGAACACGCTGATTTGAAATAGATGTTTAAAATCTTTACAGATAATAATCCATTTTAATACCTATGCAGTTTTTGTATTGGATTTTCCCTGTTCCTGTTCCGACCAGGAGTGTATATTTTATACCGCGATGACCTTTTTCGTGCCTCACCACGCTGTATCAAACGAGAACTCCACTAGATTTAATATGCACGAGTAGATGCATCAATAAGATGCGGCGCCGTCCGCCAGGCGTGATGCAATGCGTGGTGCATCTGAACTCATTCCGTACTGGGAAAGTTATATCCCTAATGTTATTGGGGTCTTTGACCTTTTGACGCGAGCACTTATGATGAGATTTGGAACAAGTCGACGGAAAAAGCATACTCACCTGTAGCTGTATGGTATTTGCGTTTTAAATAATACACAGTGCTTCTATTCGATAATCTTAAGTTGAATAAAAGAATTGTCCAAAAAAAAAAACTTGTTGGTAGGTAATCAATGATAAAATTGTTAGATAATCTTATGTTTTTCGGAATACAAGTGTCAATCAACTTTTACTCCGATATGTTTTGTGCCCCCTGCGTTACTATTGGCGAACTTTCAAATGCAAGTCAAATGGAACGATTGGAATCTAAATGTGTCAGTCAAGTGCAAAAATATGTATCGAAGGAATCCTCTTATAAATATGTTAAGTTCTTATTATTACCACAATGTCGTAACAGATGTACCATAGAAAAAAGAACTGCGAAACACTCTGATTGTCACGGGATTCGAACCCGCTGCCCCTGGATTGCCGGCCCAACGTGCTACCAATTACACCAGACGACCTTCCGTGAATCCCAGCGAATTTGGTATTGTGAAACGAATCACTAGCGACATCTGTAATGTTTCGAAGGTAGTACCTTAAGCCACTCAAAGACGGGTGTCCACCACAACCGTCCGTAAATCTTATTATTACTCGCAATTGAAGTGCACTGGGACATATTTTTGATTAATGTACATCTTATTTTGCCTTTAACTGCACAAATTACAACGCATATCGGATTAACATCGAATTGATATTTATTATAGAAAAAGATACATTTATAAGTACATAAAGCAGACATTTTCGTTATTAAGTTTTTATTAAAACATTGCAAGAATCTAAAGAAAACAAATTATGACAATTAGCCAGGTTTTCTAAGCATTCCGACAGTAATTAAGTCTCCATTTTTATTGATACTAAGTATTAAAATCCTCCGGATTAGTAAGCTGAAGTGGCAATGGGCAGGCCACATTGCACGCAGAGCTGATGGTCGATGGGGTCGAAAAGTGCTCGAGTGGAGGCCACGGCTAGGCAAACGCAGCGTAGGACGTCCACCCACAAGATGGACAGACGACCTTGTGAAGGTCGCCGGGACACGCTGGATGCAGGTCGCATCTAACCGGTACATGTGGAGGTCCAGAGGGGAGGCCTATGTTCAGCAGTGGACGTCTTATGGCTGAGATGATGATGATGAAGTATTAAAACAATTTATCTACCATGGTAAGTGGGATCAAAGGTTTAGTCAATGCCCTTCATATTCTGACGGTTAGCTGCGAATCATGTAGTAATACTTACTTAAACATTACTGTTTTGCGATTTTATGTTGTAATCTTTGTTGAGGTATGTAAACGATATATAATATAAGCATCATAATTCTTAGTCAAAACTAAATAGGAATTTACTTATATATTCACATCTTAGGTATTGATAAATAATAAATCAGGGGACAATCTTAAAGAAATATTCATAGTCCCACGGTAAGCTCAATAAAGCTTTATCGTCGTTTAAAGTTCGTTATGAAATGTGATACTCGTAGTATCAATTTGAATTTGACTTTTTCGTGAATAGCCGAAGGGATTTGAATAATACAC
>JALPQI010013784.1:0-33305 GCA_025490895.1 Thaumatotibia leucotreta | reverse complement strand
GTAGCTAATAGGCATACGGGCTATTTCAAGATTTCCGTTGTATGACAGGTATGGTTAAAATTAGGAGGTACCAAATTTCCTTTTCACGGCTGTTAGGTAAGCTTATAAAAACGTCAAAAATGCAAGATTGCCATTTATAAGTGCTACCTAACAAAATGGGGGGCCAATCAAAGATGGTGGATCTCAAGTTTTACAAAATCAAGTATATCTCGAGAACTATTAAATGTATCTAATTACTCTCTTGAACAAAATTAAAGGCATATCTGTAAGCTTCATATTTTGCATATACACCATATTGCTAAAACCATCCAATAATTAATTATGACCAAATTTATGAAAATTTCGTGATTTTGATTTTTTTTGTGTCGTGTTTTTACATAGTAGTCATGACGCTAGAAAAATTAAATCTTTTTTTAAAGATAGTGTATTTAATAAGCTTTAATTTGATGTATATAACTTGTTGGCGGTATTAAAAAAAAGACCCATAAAAAATATTTAAATGAATTGTAGTCATAATCCACCGTATACTTAGGCGTATTTAAGAGGCGATGGAAGTGCCACTCGTAAATACACTATCTTTAAAAAAATATTTAATTTTTCTAACATATTTTATGAAACATGATAATATAATTTAAGTTTATTTTTCAAGTTACTATAGGAGACCCGCCGGGTGAATCCATAAAACCGATCACTGCTTATAAACATAGGGTATAGATTAGGGTGTCCCATATTTTACGAGTTTTAGAAATGAATAACGCATACCCCCTAAATCGGTTTCTTTTACCACAAAACACAATGAAAAAAAAACAGTTAATTTCTGTAACTGCAACCCGTGCCGACTTTCATGGCATTTTCCTATACAATGTATGAAATAAACCAATTTTTTTTCGTTTTTTTTTTTTCTATGGCATTAACTTATACTACTGTCTTATAAACATTTTATCATAAAATTAACTTGATGAGAACAGAGAAACAAAACATTATTATCAACTTCCTGTCTGACTAATTTTTTTCATAGTATTTTTTATGGGAATTTCAGATGAAAGTCGGCACGGGTTCCTGTTACAGGAATGAGGTGATTTTTTTTCAGAGTGTTTTGGGGTTTAAAAAGCCGATTTCGGGGCTATGCGTTATTAATTTCTAAAATTCGTAAAATATGGAACACCCTAATAGATCCTTTCTGATAGCTCGGTTAGCGGTAGGAATACGAAGACCTCAGGACGAGGGCAACAAAAGGCATGAATCTTATTGGTGATTTATCGAGCAGCGGTCGCCACGCTACGTGCGGCCGCTATAGTACTCGAGGCCTGAGGATGGTGTGGAAAACACGCCGAATCATAGGTTTTGAACGTAGAACGCCCCTTTTACCTTCTGATACAGGGTGAACGATATGAAGTGTTACCAAGTAGATTTTTTTAAGTCCGGTGTCCAAGTAATAGCGGCTTATTATCGGAAATATGTTTTGGACTTCGCATTGAAGTCTTAGGCACGCAAACATTTGGGTTGTAGGCCGCAAACATAAGAACAAAACTGAGCTTCGGCTTATAAAACTCGTAAGAATCAAAAATGGCCGAATTTCACGTGTCATTTCTCCAGTGCAGTGAGTTTCGGATTTTTTATCTGGTCTATTTTGAAGAGAAAGGTGTGAGCAATTAAACATGCTAGTATAAATGCAATGAAGAAAGCGATCGTATTTCACTGGCACATGCCACTACCCAGTGGTCACAAACGTTCTGCGGGCTAATATTTTTTTACCGTTTGAAGACCATAGTCAAGGCAAAAGGTAGTATATTGACTAAAAGTAAATTTATACACAAAATGTAATATTTTTCCTCTTGATTTTTCTTACTTATAGTAATAAATTGTTGCAACTTAAGAATCGCAGTCCTTTGAAATTGGTAACACTTCATATCGTTCACCCTGTATATGTATATTTATTCAGATTATATTATATTTATTTATTTGATGTAATCATTATTGTCTAAACCAGTGTGTTAATGCCATAAGATAAATGAATAATATTTACAGACCTATAAGTGCATGTGCGTTTTAAAAAAGGAAAAATTCATTTCAGAAATTTCTTCAAAATATGATTAGTCTTTTTGGTCCCAGTTTACTATGAATTATTAGGTAATTTGTCCTGTCTCGTCTCGTACGAGTACTACGAGTAGGTACATACTTACAAAAAAGAGTGTTTATAATTTAATCATGAGTAAAGGAAAAAAACATAAAAATACGACACGATTTTGTTGTATGAGGCAGGATAGAAGAATTTTTTTCTTAGTACATTTTGACTAAACCACATTTTTATTTGAAAAAATTCATTCGAACCATATTTCGAACGCCCAAGAGAGATCAATCCGTCACAGGCAGATCCGGGATAGGAATATAGCGGTATAGAAATTCACAACCAAATCCTGAGCATAATTTAATTATAATTAAAAAATAATTTCTTGGAATTTATTCACTTTCTAAGAAAAGTTCCGCGAGTAACATTGTACCAATATACTTAAAGTTGGACGTTAATTGCTTCATGACAATGACAGGTCGCAGCGTTTGACAGCTAAGCACAGTACACAGTCATGTTACATCGACCATGAGAAGGAATGAAATTAATTGAGCAAATTTTAATTATTTCTGAGCTTTCGATAAGTACTTGAAAAACATTCGTTTTTGTATATGTATTTGCTGTTTTAATAAATGCTTGCATACTGTACATGTATACCAATGCACGCATGTAATGTTCAACTTCAGTTAAAAAAATACTTCGAGGAGGGGGCGATTGATTGCCAGCTTTTATGTTAGACTTATAGAAAGGTGGCATTAAACTGGACGATCATCTCTAAGATGGAAAACGATCACGTGTCTAATTTTATCATGCACCTGTCAAATCATTCTATGCATTTAATGATATTTGTTTAGGCTTACCGGTGTAGGCAATTTTATTTTTGTGAACTCGTACCTACTAGTATTTATTTCCTATCTCGAAGATAAAAATAAATCCGCTCGTAATTCAAAAATCGCTTTGCAGTCAAAGTGTATCGCTGTTAAAGCTGAATGGGTAAATACCCGGCAAGCCTGAGATAAATTGGGCATAGATTTTTATTTCTTTGAGATCTCAACTTGTATTGAAATCTGATTTTGTGCACTGAATAGGTGAATACTGAGTAGTAGCTTTTCATAGAAACTGCTGCAAACATGTGAATTAATAAAAAAAAATACATTGAGATTAGTGATCAATTTGAAATTATGCTGATCTTTTCATCCTAACAAAAAAAAATTAATGGCTTTCATTAGGTACATTGGCTTTGATATAATTGGCATGAGATGAATTTGATGTTAAAAAGGATTCCACGTTTCTTTGTGACTATTTTAAAATCTTTGAAATCATTTGCTGTAGTAATTCTATGAATAATCACAACTGAATTTTTGCTTTTCAGTGTATTACATGCAGATTGGGAATTTTACTAACGGGAAAACATTGTTTTGATTCCATTTTATGCTGATCTGCCTCATTGGAAAAGTTATTATTGTGTAGTCCCTAATACAGCGTCCTAATGACTACAAGTACAAAGATATTAATCACGAACAATGGCAGCATTTCCACGATAAAAAACACGGGCTTTGTCTCAAAATCTTGGACACGCTTCTTTAATATCGCGGGCTGCAATCAATCTTAATAATGAGTTTGCAGGATCGTTCCGTAGATTACTACTACCAGATGAAGCGTATTTGACTCTCTCCTATCGGTTCACCAAAAATCATTTCGCAAATTTACACTTAGCAAGCAGATCATGACTTTGTAAAAACATTTTTAACAACTCTACTTCCTTACAAATGACTGAGTTGTTCATATAACCAACATATAAATTTTCATTTCATAAAATATTTTTTTATAAAGCACTTATTTAGCAAACACAGTAAAAAAAATTTGGTATAACTTTTTTTTTATTATGGAAAAGGTAACTATACAGAAAGAATGTGTATGTGTACCTACATACGTTACCTTTTCCTCTTACTACTTGCTGGATACGACATATCCCCGTATATCAATTGAACTACAGGTTTAGCAACTAACTGATTTGTAAAAAAATATTCAATAATTAAATTTTGATAACACTTCTATGCTCATTAATTGGCTGTTTTATGTTGCAAATAATAAGTAACATAAAGTTTAAATTATATTAGTGCTTTATTGTTGCTTTGTCGAAGGCCGCCCGACTATGAAGGAAACCACTGGCTTAACCTAGCACTTGACAACCCCCGACCCCGTGGTGGACCAAAGAAACGATGGCTAGAGGTCGTGAAGGCTGACATGAGCGTAAACGGGCTTACAGTAGAAAATTTCTAGGATCGCGCAAAGTGGAGGAAAGGTAGTACGAAACGAAACCTTGGCAAAGGCCGGGATACCGCTAAGTAGAAGACGTGCCTTACTGTCGCTGATAAGTCCTGCTGAATAAAGCGGGATCTAATCGGTGCTAATCTATGACTAGCGTCGTCGCAACAAAGCTGACCGATTTATTCTATGCTTGAAGCTTTTTTTTGGCCAGCGTATAGACCACCTCCAATAGACTAAGTACACAACATAAAGTGGCTTAGAAAACTTGAGGATACCATCAGAAAATCGGTCTGGTTCTGAGAGAATGGCCGTGCTGCTTCAGTAAATTATAATTCAGGAAATATTATTGAACCGACTGTTATCTTACTATGACCTTTTGTTTTGCGTAAACACTTAGACAATCACCAGTCGAGGATTTATCTTTTGTTAATAACGTAAAACTAAAGGTCTTAAGTAACATAACAGTCTGTTAAATAATATTTCCCGAGCTATACCTAAATCATGAAATTCATGAACATTGAACAGCTGCTAAAACGGCGTTTTACCCTGAAAATGTGCACGTAACGGCGTCTTATATTGGATAGATCCTTACCCCTGTAGGAATTAGACCGAGATACCGCATTGGGGCCATTTAGACCGTGATCGAACTACCATGCGATTTTCGTTACTCTTTTGTTTTTGATTAACGATTGAATTGATCGTAATAGACGTAATAGTAAAAAATATTATGACGTCACGCTTGTGGTGGGTTAGTCTCAATGGGGCTTAACTAAAGGCAGCAGCTTAATTTATACTTAACCCATTCAGCGACAACCAAGCGGGAAATCCATACTTGTATTATCCGGTATGACTAAAATGATTCTGGTCGAATTAGATCCAAAATATTATACATTGTATTTGACCCAATTGAAAGCCAGCAAGACTTGATCACACTATCTTCCCTCAATTATGTCAAATTAAGGGTAAAATAAAACTACGGACCATACCATAAAGACAATTTTGATACATTCATTGCTAAGCTACGCTCGTAGCACTGTCGTAGCAAAAGAATCGAGTCGTGGCAGAAATAGATACCGCGAGCATAGAAAATCGTAAATTTCGAACATCTGTCTCTGCTGCACTCATGACGCCTTAGTTGGAGTAACAAAGATGGATCCTTGATAGATTCAAATTGAGTCAACCCTAAATATAAAACCACAACCTTAGTCTCAAGGCGGTTAGGAAGTTCTTTTTTTATGCGTTCGGCCAAGAAGTGGAATTCCCTGCCGGCGTCTCAGATCATGTAACTCAAGGGTGAATAGGCACCTTCTGGGCGAACTCACTCCATCGCAGGCCGCGTCTCTGCTCTCGGCTAGTCTGTGACCATGAGCAAGCCCATTTCAAATAAAAAATAAGTCTTAGGTTTTAAAGTGGTTCACTATTTAACTCTTGCTCTGTAAGCTACTGCAATGACCTCAAGCGGCCCACGGCATAGCCCGAGAAATATTCAATCAAGTTTATGTCCCAATTCTTCGCAGCCTCCGGTTTTATCTCCGCCCGACGACTTTCAAGCCTCATTTGGTCCAAACAGCCGACGGTTGCCGGAGCAGATAACAAAGTATAGCGAGAGATATTTTAATGCTTATGTGCATAGACAAAGGAGTACAGTACTCGTAAGTCTGTGATGCAGCCAAAATTATGTAAGCATAATTCTATTGAAATCTATCGTATCATCAGGATTTGTGATCTATTTGTTATAATTTATCAGTATTACTAAAAGTCACGTGTTAGTAAAAGGAGATAATTCAGCTTTTAATGATCTGAAAATTGTTATAAAATAGATCCAAAAACTTGGAGTCATATACTTCTTTAATCAGACAAAATAAAACTTAGTCAGGGAAGTGAATACACTACGATTGAAAATTAGAAACGTAACGTTTTAAAATAATTGAAGCATCCTTCACAATACTATATAATTTTAGTGACTAAATACGTATCTATGAACGTCTTACATAACCTATTGTTGTTTTGAAATCTGATAAAACACCTAAACAAACTTATATTGCCTTGACTAAATGTCCTATGTCTCCTAGATGGGGCTGAGGGCGTCCACAGTGCGTTGATATCTCGACCGGTTTTTAGCTTCGCGCTTTTCTTCACTTCACAACCCTATCGCTTTGGGTTTTGCAGTGAATGTCCGCCGCCAGGCAAACAAACTTATACTAATTTATTTTAACTTCTAGGATTTTAACCTCTATCGGGGCATATCTTGTAAAATGTCATTACATTTATCATATAAATTAGTCACAGACCGAAACGAGCCCGATTAAGTCCTGGACAATCTTACTTTAAAGCCTCCGACATTAGAAATTACCGGAAGACCTACGAAGCGGACAGCAGGACAAGCGTACACAGACGCCATTAAGACGGCTCTTTGTGGCCCGTATCCGCCGGATACCGTACGGAGAAAGTCTGACGAACAAATGGCTACGAATTATTTTCACGTGAACACATATATTTTAATAAGCCACGTGTGATATCAGACGCCGGGCAACGTGGCTACGAATTAATGAGCCCTCATTCCACAGACACTACAGCGTTATTGTGATTGCGGGTGTTATATAGGCGAGTTTCGGTACTTTCGGTGTCCGGTAAACTAATTTACATTGTGGGATTATCCGCATTGTAAAAAAGTAACACCAACATCAATTTGTTTAATTATAAAACAAATTGATATTTTCTAATCATGAATTGATTACAGCGCCCTCTATAGCAAATTGAACGCAACGGAGAGTTGTCGAGTTTTGCGGACGATTGTGGTAGACACACATCTTTGAGTGGCTTAAGATTGTAGTACCTTCGAAACAATAAGTACAGATGTCGCTAGTGATTAGCTTCACAATACCATTGACTAAATTCGCTGTGATCGACGGAAGGTCGTCTGGTGTAATTGGAAGCACGTTGGACCGGCAATCCAGAGGAAGCGGGTTCGAATCCCGTGACAACCAGAGTCTTTCGCCGTTGATTTTTTCTATGGTAAGCACATCTGTTACGACATTGTGGGAAACTAATATAGGTAAAACTTAACCCTTTAAGCATAATTGTTCGAGTCAGAAAAAGGAAAGTTATGCTAGGGCTTTCCAGGGTAAGCAAATCAAAAATTTTAAGATAATGTAAACTCTTAAAGAATGTATTTTGGATACAACTCTTTTTTACTCCTAAAAATTATATGAACAGTAGGTGTAACTGTTACTTTAAAATAATAGGTGTAGTAGGTGTGGATACTAATAGGTACAATGTGTAGGTACAACAAATTTGGTTTGGTAATGAGGCTGTAGCAATAAGTTTTCCATTATCAGGCGATTTATACGTATGTTTGAATTCTCCATCGTAGAAAGCAGCAGAACCAAAGTAGAAATAAATTACCTGAGTACTTCATACATCCCTTCTTGCTGATCTCGTTCGAAGTATGGATTAGAACGGTTCACCGAGGCAACGGTGCTCTGTCAACGATGGCCTGGGAACAACAGCTGATAAATTAAACAAGTAGAACAAAGGACGAGCGTGACGAAGGAGCGATAATGAGCACCCATTCATCTACCACAACGCACGTAATATTTTGGAGCCGTGAAACATCGTCGTGGGTGTAGAGAAAATTGCTGTATCTTAATTTTTGGTTGGTCGTATTTTACGGTTGGGGAGGCCATAGTTCGTCATTGAACTGGATTATATATATGAATTAATCAATTCATAAAATTGGCATTGGAATTAAACAGCTTGCTGGAAAAAAGGGGGAATCACAAAGATTTATAAACGCATGACGATTTATAGCCTCGTAAGGACTACCACACTATTTTCTTTAAATCTTGTTATGTAAGGACTATTTGTAAAATCAAGCAAATAAAGCAAATGCGACTTTATTAAGTTTATGAAAGGTTTAAACTTTGTAATGTACATTGCGCCAACTACATAAGCTATAACACAATTTACGGCCATATTAGAAGCCGAAACAAAAGCTGCATCATAGGCGTGTTACTCGTATTTCAGCCTAGATCGTCTAGGCTGAAATAACACGCCTATTACGTGGCCCTACCGCGAAATTTCTGGGATTTTTCTCTGTCACTCTAATGATACCTTCGTTGGAGTGACAGACACAAATCCCCGAAATTCACAAACTTCGGTGCTCGCGGTAGTAGGCCTGAGCGGCGGGCAACTGAGTTATTTACGCCGGAAGCATTTTTTTGATACCTACCTACGCTTGAAAACAATAAACAATTTTTAGCCATATATTCTCATATAAAGTATCTTTTTGCCATAATCGATATACTTCAGAAATGTTACGCGTGACTTTCCTTTAAGAGCCCTACGCGTAGTCCCTTGAGAAAACCTCGGGAGTATATTCCATACCCAAAGTGTTCTCGAGTGGAAATTCCTCGAAACCGCACGGTGCGCCACAAATTAGGTTAAGGCGTGAGGAATTGAGGATAGTTCAGGCTGGCAGGTGTTATCGGTTTAAGTACTCTTATTGGGATTTACTCCTTTATCCGATATCGTGTCGTTTGGTATCATTAATCGTTGAGGTTATGTTCTTGCTAAGTTTATTAGACATGCCCAGTTGCCTTATCCTCTTTTACAGCGCGAGAACGCCTTTACTCAACTTGGGATCTAGGATGATGACCACTTGACCAGGCATTTTATAATCTTATTCTACCTAGAGCTATCCCGAAGAAGACTAGATGAACTTATATTATTTTGAGCCTCCAATCCCGAACAAGGGCCTGCTTCAATTTTTCTACTTTTACCCTTAGCCCGGTCAAGGGCCATTCTTTCAAGAAAGTTCAGCCCGCCATCGTTGGGTCTCCGATATCTCCGATCCGTGTTTTCAAACTATACCTACGCGTGGTTTTTGCCTCACAACTCATTAGCTGACCAGCCCAGTCTCAAGCTGGTATCAACAAAAAAAAAAGTGTTTATTATGTCGACCACGTGTTTGTTTTCAGTATTGCGTTTATTTTTACACTAGATGTAATCGCCTAGAGTCTAGAGCATATCTGTATAATAGGGGCCTTATAAATGGTTGAATGCATTTTGAGATAAAAATACCTACAGATCGACTTGCTATTTTAGAAGTTTTTTTACTAAGAATAAAATAAATGTCTACAGCCGTATTAACTATATTTCGCGCTGAACTAAACCCTAGCACTCACGTGATTCGGCCCGGCTTAACAGCATGTCAGGGACAGCTTTTATTATTAAATCGGGGCCTACGACTGCCGCCAGCAGGTAGGCGATGGAATTAACTTGCCTATAACAAGCCTACGCGGTATATGTAACCTAGATGTTAATAGTAAGTGCCATTAAGGTACCTATACATATGAACAGTCAGCAAAACTTAGCAGGAAAATATTGCTGACAGACTAAGATATTTTGAAAATCGCCCGTTTAATCCCTAGCTGACTGAACTGTTTTTAGAAGTCGCTAAATAAGTAGGCGATTCTTTATTTATTTTGTGAGTTTTCTTTTAGTCATTTTTTCACTAAGCAGGTAAATATACACCATTCGTAAATAAATATATAACTAATATCGTACTAAACTAAACATACATCACATCACATCACATCACATCATCAGCCTATGATAGTCCACTGCTGAACGTAGGCCTCTCCTATTAACTATGCGTATAGATGCATTAGGAGGTAAATTCCCATAATCGCCACGCTGGGCAAGCGGATTGGCGATCGCAGTAATGTGTCCACGATGATGACGCTGCTGCCCATCATCAATATTTTATCAAATCCTACATACATACTTAGGCACTTCAATCCCTTACATACATACTTAGGTATTATTTTGGAAACAGCTGAACATCATTTTCATCTAATTTCGTGGTTGGGAAGGTGTGTTTGTTCTTTTATCTTGTGCCCAATATATCAAACATTAAATATAATTGAGTAGCGGATACTACCTCCTAAATTTCGAATGCTTACTAAACATTCCAACCACAACACAACTTGGAGATCGTAGGGCACTTATCGAACGTGTTTGCGGTGCGTTGTGTACGAACTGTCTAAAACTCATCCGTGGCAGAAACCGCCGCGGGCTCAGGCCGGATACCAGTTAATTATTCCACCAATTACAACATCCGACGCTCAAAATAATGTAATGCCAGCAGCAGGTATTGATTTAGTCAGAGACGCGGTCTAGATAAGCGATGTACTAGGTATATTATATACGTGGAACACTGGTCAAATATCAAGTTCCACAGCGCATGCATGCCCGGGCCTCCGGGCTCCCGGATGTTACTATTGGCAACCCTGCAGCGCCCGGATGCGCTCAAACACGCCATACTAACAACACATTACATGAATATACGATCTAAAATCCCTTGCGTAACATTGAAAAGTTAAGATGTTACCAAATTAAAAGTCAATTGCATCACCTCGGCACCTGAATCTATCTCCCGGGAGGGAGGGAGGGAGCTTTGTTCTCTGCAAATAAGTACGAACGTCCAACATTTAGGCGATGCACACGACGTTGACGTGCACTAATTACTCCGGCAGAATCGCCCTTTTATACCTACCTATTTATATGTAGCTACGTACATCAGAGGGATCCAATATCGGTCTCTAATTAATGTAAGATATAGGTAGTGCTAGGTATTACGGCCCCTAATTGGACAAACGGACACAGACACAGGTGGGGTGACTTATTTCGAAAAGGGTTAATCCGAACGGACGACAAAAGACTGGAGGCTTAAAAGTGTGGTTATTGGAAGGAACATTTGGGTATGAAAATAGATGGATTCGTTATTGTCAGCAAATCGTTTATGCAGTGACTATTTGATATTTTTGGTACCACGACGGGACGTAACGGAAGATACATTTATCTACATGTCGTAATGGTATTGAAATTTGTCGCACTGTGGTTTATGTTATTCTTATTTTTTTTTAATAAATAAAGCTAAAATCTACATCAATCCGCCTTTCGATCACTTAAATGAGGGAAAAGGTTAAAAGACGCTTGCTAATATTTGTCCCATATGCTAGGTTTGAAATGTTATTTTATCCCCGCCAAATCCGAGCTAGCTCAAACCTATCTCAAACTTCAATTTTACCGAGAATCAACTGAATAAACTTGAGCGCACTCAAAATGTCTGCAAACGTGGGTAGGTACTACATATGTATTTGGGTTAAGCGTGACCACGTTTTCTATTTGTGCTTCCATCCAAGCTCAAGCTAAGCTCAATTGGCTTCTCGCTTTTAAAGCTACTCTACCGAAATGTGCAATGAAGATTTGAAGTATTGTGTGTTCATTTATTTTATTTTCTTTATATAGGTAGGTAACTACATATAATAAACTTAAACATTTCTTCTCAGTTCTTGCTCCAGCCTACCAAATTATAACGTTGTAGATTATTATGTAGGTATCTAAATGATAAACATACTTAGAGAAGTACAAATCGCTTTATGTACATACTCTCTGTCTGATATCCATTATAATTCAATAGATTTATTTCACCACCGCAGAATTTCTATGAATGTTTCATACAAACCTATTTGCGCACGTCCTTGTAGATAAGCTTGAATATATTTCATGCAGTTTGGCGGAACGCCGAGGAAAACAATTGCTTTCTTTTTCCGCCATTTTCTAATCGTTGATAAAAATTTGCCAATCCTTCATTGCCGCTAAACGGCTCTGTAATGTGTAGTAATAATTTATTGGATGCACAATATCGGGGGAGCTAGCTTATTTAATTTTAAAATGCCATTCTGCATCGTAGAATGTAGGGAAGGCTTAATATCGCACGCAATGTGGAGCATGTAGGCAAAAGCAAGAATGTTGTGGACAATGGGGTCGAGCATTTTGCTTCTTTGTTGTTGCAAGATTTACAGATCAGTAACATTCTAATTTACAAGTTTGTTGCTTATGTTCAAATTAATAGCGACAATAGCATAATCACCTAAATACAGACATCATCAGCCTGTCCAAGTCCAATGCTGGGAATAGTTCTCTTCCATGGCACGCCACTCCGCTCTATAGAGTAATCAAAAATCACAGACTTCATACTATTATGAATAATGATCCTAGAGGTATTATGGGAATCGGCAAGCATTTTTTAGAACAGACTATGTTCAGGCCCCAATTTCACCACATTGACAAAGTGCTACAATTGTAAATTTACTGTTTCTCCAATTTGGGGCGTCTATAGGCTACAGTTACCGTTTACGATCGGAAGGGCCGTGCGTTTGTTTGCCACCAACGTAAAATTTAGTGCAGGAACTTTAATAAATCAGCAGTAAAGAACTACTTTTTTGTCGACAAAATTACAATTGTCACAAAAAACACGACAATTGTAGCGAAATCCCGACATATGCCGAACCTCATGTCAAGATGGAATGAGAATTGTACTAGACCTTGCGACAATTGTCATGGGATTCGGAAAATAAATAGTAGTTTATTAAATATTTTATAACGTTATTAGTAATAATTTTATGTTGCTGGCAAACAAGCACATGGACCGTCTGATAGTAAGCGGTAGCCGTAGCCTACGGAGGCCTGTGACGTCAGTAACAGTGATATTTTACAATTGTCACACTTGTAATTATGGTGAAATAGGCCACTGATCATACTACAGTACAAGTTTTTTTAATACTTACTTAAAATACGTTAGCTTGTTGTGGGCCATTTTGTATACAGTTGTCCCCCAAACTTTGTTTGAATTTAGTACCATTTTTACACAGAATTTCGGGGTTTTTTGATCCTAGTAGGAGAATATTGATTCAATACTGATATAATTTTTCATAACTTTTGTACGCCTATAGTGAAATGGAAAGACATTTTTTCTTCTATTAACGATAGTGTAAGAGTAAAATCACATGAAAAGTATCTACGTTAAAATGATCACCAAATAAAAAATAAAAAACCTATTTCTCCAAGATTTGGTGAGACCATCCCATATCTAATTAAAGAAAAAATAAAAAACAATTCTCGTTTTTTGTATAATACAAAAACAGATGAATTGAGAACCTCCTCCTTTTTTGATGTCAGTTAAAAAGAAGTAAAATACGACTTTAAATAAGCCCGCGTGTGTTTCTCGTATTCATATTGAGTTGTTTCGGAATTTGGCTTCCGAATCGGCAGCACGGTGCATACACTAATATTAATTGGCTCCGCGTGCAGCGATGCGCTGTAAATACAGTTGCTGATTATTACAGTCAACGACGTAATTATGATCGCTGACTGCACTTACTATGCTGCTGGATAGTTGATATGTATTAGAGCATGTTTTGTGTTGTTTTATGTAAATATGTAACTTGCCGTATGTTACATACCTATTTGTGGCAATATCCAAGCAAAAACGTCTAATAAGCTTGATGAGATGATATATACTATAGTGCTCCACGTTTCTATCTGATAAGCAGCCGTGACGGAGGCTGCAATTCAGTACAAAGAAATAACGCTTGCATAACAAATGCATAACTATTAATTTCTTTGCATAATCGGAAAACACCGTATTTATTTCATGACAGTTTCCACCAGCCTTCGTAACCTAGTTGGTAGAGACTTTTACGAAGGTTCCGGATTCGAATCCCGGTGAGGGCATATATATGTGCGTTTATGGCTTATATTCGTTGTATTTCAAATATATTTTGTATTATAACTTATTTTTTTGTCTGCAAGTGTGATGAAAAACATTGTGTGCATCACGGTCAGAGAGGCACACTAACTCGAGTCATTAAAAGCCTTCTAACACTCTCGTTGGTGATACCGTACTTACCTCCCTAGATGCACAATGTACTATTAGTAAGGATATGTGTTGTATAAACAGCAACAATAATAATACTAAGTATATTGTAAAAAAAAATTGGGGCTCCCAACTCCATACATGATGTACAATACCTATGTAACTGAGGGTAGAATTTTTTTTTCGATGTATATAAGCGACAAGCGTGTGGGTTATCAATTTGATTTCTATCAACGTCTTTAAAAATGCGAACCGTTTTCGGATATCAGCTCTCAAAGTCTTTAGTGTGCATCTCCCGCCTCTATTTTTTACGCGGTATAAAATTTAAAAAATGCATTTTTTTTATACCGCATAGTATATTAACAAACTCTTTCAACGATTATTGATTTGATTAAATTATCTCTTTTTTTATGATAATTTGACACGTAGGTACCCACCTATACGTATACATATACGATAGTGCGGAACACTTTGCGCGCGAATTCGACTCGCACTTGGCCGGTTTTTCTTTTATATTTGTTTATTTTCTTACCAATTTCAACAGAAACAACAATTTGTACACGTACTCCTACGTCTTAAGATGTGACCTCAAACTTCCGATACAAAATAGCGTGCCAACATCGATACCAAAAACGCCATTAGTTTGATTATCCCCACATACATACACTAATTGAAAAAGTTTCCCTTTTACTTAATAGCTTTATTTTCTTTGGCGGGGTCTCCTGCAGAGTTGCTGATAGTTTTTTAGGGACAAAACTTTGTAGTTGGTCGGTGGTAATCAGGAAATGGGATGTGATAAACTAATTCTTCAAATAAGGTAATTATTTGTTTTTTTTTCTCACATTCTCAGCAGGTCTAGCCAAGATGCTATTCTGAAATCGTATACGATAAGCGATAAGTCAAGTCACCAAAAAAAACCTTCGTACCAATCTGTCATTCTCATACATTTATTACTTATCACTCGTACAAGATTACAGAATGACACCTTGGCAAGGCTTTTTTTAAAAATAAATACATCAAAAAATTATATCACACGACTCTTTAGTTTTATTATTACAAACCTATTAGAGTAGGCTGGGCGTTCAAATCAAAGTCGGTCCAATTAGTAGGCAGTGGTGGAAATTGGGATCGCCTAATGTTTTATCTCCTTAGTTTTGGGCCCTCATCAGTTAATCCATATGTTTTGGGGCGATAATCCCGAGGTTTCAGGTGTAAAAGCTACCTACTTACTTAAAAGGGCTTACCCACTATACATCTAACTCTTGTAGTATTGTAGGGAGGAATAAGTTGGCCAGACAGAAAATTATATTTGTTTTTTTTTGTCTGCCCGACTGTAATTATAATTCGTAATCCTTGGGTCTCGCTTAATAATAGGGTTATCGATTAACACTACAAAATTATTTCCTTCATAGAAGTTTGCTGGGTTCATAATTTCATTAAAATCTACAATTGCTACACGCGCTACGGTCGACAGTCTACGTCTTAGCCTCTACGAATCGTAGCCGTCTACGAATCGAATAGTTCTTTAGTGGTTTATAAAACTTGAGCTTTATTTTATCCCCTTCTGCGATGGTGTATTGGGTATATACATACATGTTAATATGCATGTGTATTCATATTTGCTTAACGAGTATGTTTCCCCAACACATAAAATGTCTCTTTAATTTTATCTACTTACTTTGCCTGGAACTCTATTTGAACTGGTATTGTATCTAAATATCTGCAGGGTGATTTTTTATTCTCCGTTCAAATTTTAGAGCGAAAACCAGAAGTTCCATAAATTTCCGCCTACTGATATCTCAGGGTTTGAATGGAACTTCAGATGTTTTTTTCTCGAAACAGATGTCGGTCCCATAGTATACGTTCATCAATATGACTTCAGAATTAATTAACCCCGGTGTATAAAAAATCAGCCTCTGTATTTGTAAAAGAAAATATTTGTATATCTACTTACTAAACAGAGAAATCTTATCCCTCTGTGTCAAGGTTTTCACATATGATGAAAATATGAAAATGAGAACAACTCAAATGGAAAATGTTCAATAAAAGATACAAAGTACTTACAAAAAAACACGTAATAAATTCACCATTAGACATGCATCCATTTAATATTTCCTCCTTTTGAAATTTTGCTTCCAATTTCTTCCGCACCGCCGCACGCAGAGATGTATGAATGCAAGGTATCCTCGTTGCATCTCGCAACATCGTACGGTTCACTCAATTCCTGCACTTTAAGGACCTTTTACTGCGCATTTTCCCTCGGATGCCGACGTCCAAAGGAAATGTAATAATGGAGAATGGTCGGGCACGCGCTGCGTTTTATGAGGCATATTACATCGAAAATGTGTCATTCCGCGCTCTCGGAGAAATTGAGAATTTCGCTGCTACATACCTGTCTGCCGGGGCTTCGAATTTCTCGCAGTTTCGAATATTCTGAACGCTTTATATTGGACAGGTAACAGTTCTGGAAAATTACACGCAAATTCAGTCTATATCCTACTTCAAGACTGATTAATTTCATCAGCGATCAGTAAATCAGCATGTTGAGTTACCTAATTGTTTCTGAAGAGAATCAAGTAAGTCGTTAAAATATTGTTTACTACACTAACTATTTGCAAAACACATTAATCTTTGTCATCAAAGTAAATAATAAGATTAGTAGTTACTCAGAAGATCTGATTCTCGTATAAATTCAATACGCTCGCCAATTAGCTCATAATTTGCGTCGTTAAATCTCAGCAACCTCGCAGAATCTCGACCTCAATGCCGCGTCCTCAGACGTGTGCGCAAGGTGACCTACATGAGATTTATATGTAGTTGGATGTTGGTGTAATAATCTTTCAGATAAGTTAATAACGAGAACGGATTCTGTTCATTTCCTTTAATATAAGGCTGTTGGCGCGTGCCGCGGCGGCGGCGTTCGGGCTTAGGGCTGCCCCTGCTACCAAGCACTTGCATCAGTGACCAGTGGAAGTAGCACTTTTAGATCTCTAAGAACTATTCGTAATCAGAGGTCGTTTACGTACGCTGGTTTGATTTAGGTGCTGCGCAGCTAGCGTTGGGAAGCCTTGCCTCCTTAAACATTACCGTAATTATGTTTATACAGAGTGCGACGTCCGGATATCGTCCGTGACCTAACCGATATTAATTCCCATTCCCCCCTTAGGTCCTTCACCAAGACTCAATAAGACTTCAAATTAAACCAGATTTCGTATCATAACCCAATAAAAACACCCGCACGAAAACTCCGCAAGGAGACTAATAGAGCCATAATCTCCTGCTGAATATAGTAAACGAATCGAATCGAATGATCCCCTCGGTCGGAGATTACATCAAAGCGGTCTCACCTAGCGTGGTCTCGAACAAAAAACTTGTTCGGGGCTCGAGGGCAGGCTGTGCTGCCATCTCGCGCGTTGCTAGGAGACGCGCCGATCAATACAGCCTCCGCCGGGCCGCCTAATTACCCCGTCCCCCGCGCACCGCCCGCCCGCTCGCCGCCCCGCCACCTCGTACATTTAAATATCGAATGATAGAATTCACATTCAAATGTTTTTCACTTCTTTGTTTGAATATGTATTCTGATGATAGCCTTTGTTATTTGAGTGGCCGCGTCAACCTTTTTGTTCCATTGTTCGTAGCGTTATCGCGCCGTGGTAAACATTTGAAATGGGTTTATTGTATAAATTACAATATTAGATTTTTCATGTCTTTATAAAATAAATTTGAATCGGATGCTACTTCGAATGTAATTACCTGCAAGTTATATCTTACTTGAGATTTTACTAGTTTCTCTAAGTGTATGATACCTATATATTATAGTCTGTCAAATCAACTTTGACAGTAACAGTAGGAACAAATCTCTATATGCATCTCTCTTTTTGAGCCGGTAACATTAGGGAAAAAAGAGACGGTATGAGTCTCTCTGTGTGCCTCAAGGTGAGTAAAACCCTAGACAAACTATACCTATTTATTTATTACAATTTTTATTGCATTAATCATAATATAGGACACTCCCAGCAGTGAATGTATTAAACACATCATATGAGTATACGTATGTTTACGGGGCCTTGTATGTAATTTGAAGGCATGTCCCCTAACCTTGGGGTCAATTATCTCATGACCTACTGAAATAACACCGTTGATAAATCTCCTAGGTCTGTAAAAATATAACATTACCGGTTTGTATCTCTAAACCGGTAATGTTACATTAGTAATATATTTCGGTAACGTAATTAACATGAGACAATGGTTCTTAGAGTTGGTATTTTACTTATCTGTAGGGGATGAAAATTTAATACTCCATCCGTAGGTACTAAAATCAGAAATTTTAAAAAAGCTTGTAAAATAATATTGCCTTTCTTGGAATGAACCTTAGGTACCTAGATAGAGTCTGCGATTTCCACGAAGCAAGAGAATCAATATGGAAATAAAATAAACAAGAATTTTCTGAAAATGACTTGGCTATTACGATATTCCTTGTCTAAAACTATTAAAAACTTCAACAAGTTCAAAACGTTAACTGACGATAGTTTAAAAAAAAATCTACGCTAAGGTACTACACCTTTACACCACCACCTTTTAGGTACTTATTTTATTCCAGAATTGCTTAACCCGCTAATGTAACCTTAGTTCAAGTTATACACCGATATAGCTACACCCTTTAAGATACTGTAAATATTATAGGATCGAAACGGCAGAATTCTAAGAAACATTTAAATGTCTGTGATTCAATATAATTAGGGTTCATTATAAACCTCTCGAATTACGAGTAATTATAGATACTGTTATTTGACACTATAAGTGATGAATTAAGTAATACACTTTATAAAAAAATGGTAATCTTCCATGTAGGTATTCAAAAAGGCATCTTAATTGCGGGTGATAAATCATCCGTCTTACTTATATAAAAGAGCCATACAATATTCCTTCAAGAACCGTTTGGGGCCCTACTAAAATAACATTTAGATTTCCCTCAAAAATAACATTTAGAATAACTGAATCCCCCAAGTCAACGAAGTTGGCTCATTGACATATCTACGAATGGTGCTTGGTGACATGACATCTCTATGGTGGATTTGGTACGCAATATAATTGGCACTTCTTTAAAAAAAATACAGACGTAGGTATAATTAGATTGGCTCGGTAACAAATAAGAATACTATGTCGAGCCATCGCTGTCAGTAAAAAGGAAGAAGAAAGAATTCTTTTCTATGGAAATCCAACTCCCCTACCCTGAGGACTTAGATGGATTTCCTCTATCTATGCCAGTTACACCGACTATCTTACCCTCAAACCGAAACAGCAGTGCAAACACTGCTATTTAGCAGCAGGTTAACGGGTAAGCTATCCGGGCGGACCCTGCACGAGGTCCGACCACCAGCAAAATCCTAAATTAATCAAAACTGGAAATCGTAGACGTGGTAGTCGTTGAATCACTATGGTATATTCTTAAAACTAAAGAATACGTAATCTACAGGAGGCAAAGAAGTTAACAACACAACGAAATACATAAAACATCAAGAATATAACTAAATTTGGTTCAAATTGTTCAACTCATCCAACCGTTATCCCAACTTAGCCTTCCGGAAAACATTTGGTTACTCTACGAGTATGTACGTTTATGTACCTACTTCTAAACCCGTATGAACAAAATTTGGCTGCCACTTCATCTGGCTTACATTTGCAAAACAAAGGCGTACCTACCGCTCGCGTGCCCCCAAGCACCTACTTACTGAGCCAAAGTTATTTTCGATAACATTAAAAGTCTGAAAGTACTCTGGAGCAGGTGAATCCGCGTAGCAGGTGTGGATAATGTATGCGCCATATCGCCGCCATCTTGAAATATTGGGATATGATATCGCATCTGCGCGACCTAGTGCTTTCATTCAATTTTCTTGCGATACTGAGGTTTATCTTATAGGGATTGGTGCTTGGCCGCTTTTACGTGATAGTACTGGGATAACTGGTAATATGACACACACTGGCGCCATTTAATACCTACACGTTTTATGGAATTTCAAATTTAATAGTCGATTTACGTGTCATAGGTTTATACTTTTGTTGAGTTATGTACATATACGAGTACATAGTTACAGTATGTGTGTCACGGCATAACACAACACGTTTCAAATGGTTGTACTTTTATATTTCACAGATATCGTAGGTACCCAATATGAAGCAATATCGTCGAACAGATTTGGGAAAAAAGTTCGATTAGGTACTCCTTCCTATTACCTACATTTGTAATCTATAATTTTTAATAATCTAGATTACAAAGTACGCATAATTACTAATGTAATTGACAGGAGTAATCAGATTACTTTTTGCCCAACTCTATCGTGGAAATAATCATAAATATCATTGTTTCATTAATATTCTACCGGTATCATACAGATTTGTTTATTTGGTAGGTGTGCCCGAGGCTTCGCGTCTAAGAGTTCTCTAAGTCACTAAATCCCGCAATTCACCCCTTTGTCAGCCCTTAATATCCAGACAATACAGTCTTTATTCAAGTAATCTCAACACAATCAACGAATTTGCATTCACAAGTTCAAGTCGGCACGTTAACTGACTGTATAAACATTTTCGCCACACCATCTTGCTTTGAAACGAAAGAAGGACCTTGCTTCGACGTGTTAAAAGTCATTTTCGCTATTTCTTCAGGAAGCCTTCGAGAGTCGAATACCCCGTGACGTCAGTGGGTCGAACGGTGGGTCCGGGTTGTATAAGTTGCTGGCTCATATATTAAAACCACAAGATCAATTTAGTATAGTCTCGAAGAACCAACTTTGACTAAAACATGACAAAGTTATTCAAACTTTCTTATTTTTT
The DNA here is from genome assembly GCA_025490895.1 of Thaumatotibia leucotreta. Lineage (NCBI taxonomy): Eukaryota > Metazoa > Arthropoda > Insecta > Lepidoptera > Tortricidae > Thaumatotibia > Thaumatotibia leucotreta. The sequence goes on along the minus strand of JALPQI010013784.1, from coordinate 12,411 downwards.
TAGTAACTTTTTTTTTTATTATCTGGCGTTTTCTTCTGACAAGTTTACTTACCTGTTTATAAAACTTTTTTTATTTTCTTAGTATTTTTACCTAATAAAAATAAGAATACTAAGTGTATGTATAGGTATGGAAAACCAGCATCTAGGTACCCAAGTATTTTGACATAAACTTACTTACTTACTCCGCTGGCTCAGCGACCCAAAGTGGATCTTGGCCTCCGATACGAGTTGGCGCCAATGCGCCCGGTTCTGTGCGATCTCCTCCCAGTTCTCTGCATTCAGGGCGCGTAGGTCCTTCTACACTTTGTCTTTCCAGCTGTATCTTGGTATTTTGACATAAACCAGGTTGAAAACCTTTTCAGCGATTTTTTAAAAATGATTGAAATTGTGTCTGTAGTTTGTTTGTTTGTATTTTCAGCGCACTGAATAAGTTATTTTTGTTTTTCTTTTTCTCTTTATTTTGCCAGAGAGTACAAAAAAACTTATGACGATCATTGATTATTAATCCAAAATTCCGTCTGACCAGGTTTATTTTATTGCACAGCATATACTATCACAGTTGTGTGTTCTGCAGAGATGAGCACCACACATAAAACCTGTAACGACCGCCATTCTGTAGGCGAAGGACGGTCGTTTTCCAATACCGTAATGAATAAAGTTACTATTGTAAAAGTTCACCGAGGACAATTTTATGACGGGAGTCAATTGCGTAAGCGATCGGACATATACGTTGCGTCGGTAGGTAGATTTCTGAACTTACTCAAACTAATTAAATAGTACCTCCTTATAGCATTACGCCTTAGGCATTATCTATTCCTACTCCAGCGCTGTAATCTTTCAATAAAATGGCTCTGACTTAACACTTGACTTTTGCTGGTGGTAGGACCTCGTGCGGGGTCCTACCGTATAGCTACCACCATCTTACCCGTTAACCTGCCGCTAAATAGTAGTGTTTGCGCACATAAGATAACCGGTGTAATTACTGGCATAGATAGAGGCAATCCATCTAAGTCCTCAGGGTAGGCGGCGCATAGGCGATCTTTTGATCGCTATGTCCATGGGCCTCAGTTCCTGCTTTCCATCGTATGGCCTGAGAGCTCAGTTGTCTACCTTCGTCACATTAAAAAATACTTGACCATAACATCTGGGAGATACTTGTAGTGATGGGATAGGTGGACAGTTGACGGCCCAGAGGACGAAGTTCAACCCGATGGTGTGACCAGATATCAGCGCAAATGGACACCACGCTAAGCAATGCTTTCAAAGCAACCAATAGGGAGAAGTGGAGAACTGTAACAAAGGCAATTAGAAAGCGGAGTCACGATCCTCAGTATTGAGGGACATACTCAGAAGAAGAAGAAATTCTTACAGTATTAGCAACACTTACAGTGCTAACTGTATTTTTTTTTTCGTGATATGGATTTTCATTCAGTTAAAACTATTACTTTAATTTTTTGTACACTTCTAAATTTTAAATGCGATGACAATCTCATTCTGCCAACATTTAAATGCTTGTAATTATCATTTGGCTGTCGTAATAAAACAATTATTGGGTGAACATGTGCAATAGTTTCCTTAAAATCTTGGGTCTACTCGTTCTATTACAAAACTCGTCTCGTTTTTAACAACGAGACGAGTTTATGACCCATTAGTAGTATAATTAGGTACGGTAATCCTCATTAATTCCTTCAGCAGTTTGTTTTCCTAACGTGTATTCAAATCCTGCGGTAAGAGAAGCTGCGTTCCGTACACATATGTAGGCGTAAAGCCATTCTTCCTTTATTTTCCTTCGGATTTTCGTCCTGACATTAACGCCGTAAGCATTTCAGGCTCTCCCATTTTGTAAAGGCTGGCAATATGAACGAAAAAATAAAAGCGTGGCGCTAAATTCGTTTAGGCATTGTTATGCAAAACGCGCCGCGCGGCGCTGGCAGCGGGCGTCAAACGCTATAGGTATAACGTGCCTTCTGCTCTTCATACCTGTAGCCCTACCATGAGTTGGAAAGTGAAGAATACGTTAGGTTTTACTCGATACGTAATGTTCTAAATAATTCTATCGCGCTCGCACTGATATATTGGAGCGAGGGCGATGGCTTGCTTTACGTATCGAGAAAAACCTGACGTTTTCGATACTTGCAAAGTCATGGTACGGCTACTGTAGCCCTACCATGATGCATGAGTTGGAAAGGAAAGGATACGTTAGGGTTTATTCGATAGGTACGTAAAGCATGCTATCGCGCTCGCTCTGACATATAGTATTTTTCATCACACCTGTTTGGTAAGTGCGCCAATGGGCTGCGACGATGCGCGCCGTAGATGCGTCATCACGCCCTAGGGCAATCAAGGATTTTCATACAACATTTTACGCCGCGCCGGGATTTCTGTTATAATTTATAACTTATAAATTTGAGGCATCCCTGATTTTGAGAAATGATTTAGACCAGGGGCCCATTTCTCGAACGCTTGTAACTTGTAATACAAGCGGAAGTCTCTTTTTAATACTATTAATTAGATAAGGAGTTCCGCTTTTATTACAAGTTACAAGCTTTCGAGATATGGGCCCCCGTTTAAAGTAGGTAGTTTTCTGAAAATATATTGCTTAATTTACTTTTTTTGCCTCACAGGTGTGATGAAACACATAATGTGTGCCACTAAAAATGTATGTGAAGTCCAGGTTTTAAGTTGGTGATAAAACCAAGATTGTATTATAAAAGTGCGTGATTATGACATAATGCAAGTTTTTAGGTTTGTTTACATTTTTAAGTTTTCTACTGACGAATTAAAAAATCCATCGAAGTCTCGTAGATCTACCGATAGGTACCAACAAAACAAACTTCCTGTCTGCAACTTTAAAATATGTACCCATTAACTCTTATTACTTAACTCGTGAAATCTCTCTTAATTGATTTAACATGAGCTTTTGTACCCTTCCATACTTTCTTCTCCAGCTCGGCTTATGTAAGACTTTATCTTACGAAGTTGGTAGAAAGTTGCTTGAAGATCGGAGCGGTTTCGTATCATGTTCCTCACATATTGTAATGAAATGAGATACTATGTGTTCCTACACAACTTGCTGTACCACCACTTTTGATTTTGCTTATTTTAAAGTTTTTCTATTCATAGTCGTGAACTCTTTCGTACCTTATACCTGAGAACAAAATTGTCTCGAATTTACTTTTTCGAAACCACGAATGTAACGCCGTGCTCGAAACGTCTGACGTAATTTAGACCGTGTGGTGATCGACGGCAGTAAGAATACATTTGTTGCCACCCTAACTCTTCCCGTCGGTGTCATAAGAGCCAGCTAAGGTATTCGAAGTGTCACTGATCAATTATGTATTGAAGTTTGATGATGGGCAGCAACATCATCATTAGTAGAGTGGACACACTACTGCGATCGCCAACCCGCTTGCCCAGCGCGGCGATTATGGGCATTTACCTCCTAATGCGTCCGTACTATTAGGTAATAGGAGAATTCTTTGTCCAGCAGTGAATTGATTATAGACTGATGATGTGATTTTCGTAAATAATAATACGGTGTGTGTATATAAATCCAGACAAAAAGACTGCCTATTGTTGAGTTTATTCACACAGATGAAACATTTCACCTCTGTACTGTTGGAACGCAACCTTTAACACAATTATGGCTGTCAGCGGCAGTGCCGGCGCCCTGGCCGTAGCGCGCGATTTCCCATTGCTTTAGAGTACCTGCGAGTAGACCGCTCAGGGGAACCAGTATACCATGACCTTTAAAATAAAGGATGAATTATTACTTTGCTATCCCGCGATACACTGCACGACCTCTAAACATTTGTATGGTTCTGTAACCTCATCAACATCGTCATCCTTCTCAGTCGAGTCGATAGACGTCCACTGCTGGATATAGGCCATATGCCTTCCCTCGTAGTGAGGTTTTTGCGTAATCGCCACATTGGGAGGCGGGGTTGGCGATCACAGTCTATTTCAAAGGATGCTGCTGCCCATCCGCCGGTAGTCTTGGACACAGTTTAAAGACATACCCGGGTCTCTAACCTACCGCCCGTAACCGTCTGTAACCTAAAGGTGCATTCAGACCAAACGAGCATTCGCTATTCTATCCCCCACTCTACGAAATCAACGAATCACGTTTTGTGTACCTAACGATCGAATTTCTAAATGCACCTTATGAGAAGGTTAGATAAATAAAATGACCAGCGTTTTGTGTAACACGTCAAAGTCATCAAAGACAGGCACCAAAGGTAAGATTTTAACGCGAACTTTAGCTACCTACACTTTTGTAGGCCAACCGGGAACTTCTGAATTCGTAAATTGTGTAGCATCTGTCTCTGTTATACCAAGCAGAGAAAGAGAAGTAGCCGGCGACGGCTGGTGGTTCTCCGAGGAGCGTTTTAACCGCTCAGATTCGTCATTGTCCTCCCGCGATTATTACTAAAACGGAAGGACGAGTAGCAACAACATTAATTCTGGTTGCCTTGGTATTGATACTGAATTACGTTTACATTTTAATAAAACTCTTAGGGCAATCTCTCAGTAACAATACTTGTCGAAACGACGATGACGAAATTAAAACACCGAATGTTCACCCGGCATCGGTAATTGCTTCTCAGACGATGAATCTTCTGGTTTGTTCCCTAAAAACTTAAAATACCATGGCGTGCAGCGGCGTCCATATTAAACAAATGCAAACGCATGCGGTTGGCCACCGTGCACACTGCCGAAAGAATAGATTTTTGACGCTCGACGTGATGCCGCGGCAGTCGGCACGCTTGCCCAGACGCGCCGCTCGGCACTTATTTACCTTTATGCCAAGCCCCGTGTAGTTATTGGGTCATTACATATGAAATTGACAACGTTTCAAAATTTTCGAAACCTCTAAATCGAAAACAATTTCGAGATATACGAATGTAGATCACAAAAATATTTTTTTTTATTTTTTTCCCCAATATTTTTGTTAAAAATATTAAAAATAGTTTAAAGGGAAGTGACGTCACATAGCTGATTCAGAGCTGCCACTATAAACAAAAAATCTTGTTTTTGGAATGTCACATGTGTTTGACAGTGACATTTGACACTTGTTACCGTTTTTCGTCGTTTTCTGATGTGTATGAAACATCACTTGTGACGTCATTTAGCTAATTGTTGACGTTTGTAACTTACGCTCTTTCTGCTCGAAGTAGTAATAAAAAGGGATTTTCGTACTAAACTAGCAAATTTTGTAAAAAATAAAAAATTACGTGTATCTTTTAATATTGAATTCTTTCAAAACAGACAATAAAAACGAGCACTAAAACATATGAAATGTTGTCAATTGGCGTTTTTGGTCATAGACTTTAGTCGCGGATATCATCGCCTGCACTTATTTCAGTACACCATTTGGAACAACTCCCTTGACCGACGCTTCGCCAGGAGGGCCGGATGCAGTTTTATGTCCGCTTCGACACCCTTCCATTTTATCTAAACTACTTTTATGACGACGTATATTTACTCCGAACGTTGCAAAATGATGCTGCTCAGTAAGGATATACTACCTTTTACTAGCTGGTTCGTATTCTACTTTGATAGGTTGCTATAGTCTGTCTGTCTATCGGTGGCAATTTAGAAAGGTGGCAAATTTGAAGTTGAATCAGTTGAGAATTCCTTTTATCAAAGCTATAATCATAAATACATATTAAACGATGAAATATTCCAGTTAATCACATGATAGAATGATCTTCAAACAAATTTTTGAATAATGAAGTAAAGAGCGCGGAAAGTAGGTTGGTATTGTTCGATCTATGTACATTGCCGTTTAAAACTGTGGCCATATGCGAATTTGCTTTTCACTGCTACTTTCATTATACTTATTTGAGTATTTGTATGTGTGTTAGCTATTCATTGGTAGACCTTATGTTTATTGTAATAAGGTCCATAGTTGTATAGTTAAGAGTGGTGCTGCTTGTACTGCGGGTGATGCTGATGACATACCTAGTTACCTATATGATCATTACGATTCTGGTGATGGTGCACAATTAGGATTGCCTAAGTCAATGCGCTAGCTCAATGATATGAATATACTCGAAAGACATTAATCTGCTTTTCTCAATAACAAAAGAGAACCGGGAATAGGTAGGTAATAATAGTACATTAAGATACAAGTGCGAAAAAATGAAGTTCGAAACGAGTGGAGATAAATTAAAGCACGACCGAAGGAAGTGCTTTAAATAGACACGAGTTACGAATTTCGTTTTCGCACCAGTATCATACGACGTTTTTCAGTACATTATGGCCCTCCGAAGAATTCGACCTGACGTAAAATGAACCATTTCTAAATAAAGCGCCATCTGTACTGAAAAAGTATTTTTGGAGTAGTAAATTTTTTGATACCATCAGCCAAAATAACTACTAATGCTTTTCGATGCAATCCTGTGGAAGATGTAATAAATTCGAGAATTGTTTGTTTTTCATGAGATTTTGGTAGCCACCAGTATTAACGTATGTAAATGACAAGTGATCGGCTTGCATAGGCACCTAATCATATTCGAACGAGTAGCTATTGACATAGATTACAATCTACGTCAATAGTAGGTACCCAGAACGTCAGTATCCATCATACTGAAGCTAAATAAAACGGGAATATAAAAGACGATTCCCTGAAACACGATGGAAAAACATTGTTCAACTACCTATTTTCTTAGGTTCTCCCGAACAGAGTAGAAATAAAACAAACACTTCAGCTATACCGCATAACGCAAGTATAGCTAACTACTAGCACTCTGTTTGCTCTAAGAATCCCGAGGCAATCCAATTATATCGACGTTTGCTCTCAAAGGAGCTGAAGGCACCACTTCCACTCCGCTGCGTGCTGAACTAACGAGCGTGCGGCCCGCGAGCCCGCGACCAACCGCCCGGAATAGGTTCTGCTTCACTGAAAAAATTTTCAACCATAGATAAGAAAGCGTTAGAGTACATTGTGTATTTAGGGCGGTAAGTAAGAATTTGCGAACGAGTGTGAAAGTAAAGCCCAAGCCGTAGGCGCGGGCTTTACTTCACATGAGTTCATAATTCTTGTACCGCCCGTGGTACACACAATGTTTTTCATCACACCTGTGATGCAAAAAAGTAAATAAAACAATATATTTTCACAAAACTACTCTAAAATGGTCTAAATCAGGGATGACTTAATTTCATCATTTTCATAAAAGAAATCTCGGCGCGGCGCGCGGCGTGCGCCGGACCGCGCTAGTGCGACGTAATGTTGTATGAAAATCCTTAACGGCCTACTAGGACGTAATGACGCACTTACGGCGCGCATCACCGCAGCGTATTGGCGCACTTACCGAACAGGTGTGATGAAAAGATATTATTGTACCTTTTGGATTGTCAAAAACTCGTCGTGCTGTTGCACCCCGCCAGGCCTGCGCGCGAATACCGAAATTCGTAATTTCGGCGATTTGTTTCTGTTGCTCTAATGACGCCTTCATATCCCCAAAATTTGCAGATTTCGTAGATGGCGGTAGGGCAGCAGCTGGCGACCAGCAACACATAAAAGCGGCCATGGCGGACACTGTCAAAGCAATTTTCCTGAGATATATAAGTTTTATTCCTTACTTAAGATACTGGCATTTACACGTTTTATTCCGTAGTTGAGATACTGGCATTTACACGTTTTGACGAGGCAGGGAAGTTTTAAAAAGTCGTAATGCATTGTTTAAGCGAGCGCTCAGCATCTTGCGGTTAGTAGATTCATTTAATGTAGGTTATGCCCGATTGGCTTTTAACTACCTATTGTCCGGATACCTGTCCAGATGTGATAATGTGCATACAGCTTAGTTCAATTGGCATTAGTAGTGGAGGTTTACTCGAGATATTGGCTTTGCAAAAAAGGTGCCCAACGTTCTAGAAATCTAAAGGGTAGTCAACGCCCACGTAAAACCTTTAGAAATGCAGATAATGTATGTCCATAGCCTATGATAACTTCTTTGGGTGGGCGACGTGATTAATTTTTTTACTTACGATCAAATTACATTTATTCCTAATATTTACAGTCTTGAAAATAATGCAACTTTAAAATTTCCGGTGTATTACATTTTCCTCATTCTGTTACGGAAGAGAGCGTTTTTCCGACAGATTTATTTTTATGCTTGATTGATAGCACCCCCTACTTAAAAAATGTACAAATATTGACAAGCCCAATTAAATTTCCATTTTCATTTATTATTCACGACGAAAATGTAAAGCAAGCGCCTGCCTACGCAACGATTGAGCGAGTGTTTTGTGACTTTAAGTTTACCGAGAGAATGTTATTATTTAGCCGTGGGACTAGGCCAGTTTATGTTTATATTATTTGATGAAGGAAAAATGTTGCTTTACTTAGATGCGTTGAAAAACGTAGTTTGAAACGCAATTGGTTCTACAGATACATACCGGTTTAGTTTACATAGGTGAGTTTTAGAGCCCCTAAAGGCATTTGGGCCCAGTAATAGGGCATCCGAGGATAAATATAATATACAATCGATATCAGACACTAACTTATAAGGCGGTGACCACAACTTTCAAAAACATACAGAAGACCAGAGTTGGGCAAAAAGTAATATGATTACTCCTTCCGATTACTTTTACAAATGTAATTTACAGAAGTAATCATATTACTTTTTGCCCAACTCTGCACAAGACATAGTCAGATGCATAAGCACTTAAGCAAACAGCTACTAAAAATATTCTGAATAAATCAAAACGTACGTGCCTATCAGATACTTAATTACACATAGGGAACCCTACGACCGACACGTTTCTTTTTATTTACGCTACACTTTATTACGAGCCATGAAAGGGGCACCCTCCGGGTAAAAGGCAATGAAACAGACTCTTAAATAGACCCGCTGTTGCCTAGAAACTACAAACAAACTACCGAAGCAGACGAGGCATTCTGCAGAGTAAGTATCGTGGCGTTTTTGTCTTTTTGTCAATCTCTTACTTACAAAATTAAATCGTGACATCCGGCTAATAGAAGATAAAAAGACACAATTTGGGTACCTTACCTACATACAAGTAAAGTTCTTGCTGCGTGGTGAAAGCAGTTAAGAATACATTTCTCATCATCCCAATTTTTCCGTGAGTGTCGTAAGGGACTAAGGGAAGTATCATAACCGTTTATTTATAGCAGCGTCATCATAGTGAATACTCTACTGCGATAATCATATAGTCAATCCGCTTGCCAGCATGACGATTGTGGGCATTAAGCACCTGCTAATGTGTCCATGGGCATTGGTCATAGGAAAGGTCTACGTCCAGCAATGAACTGAGTTAAGCTGATGATGATGGCGCGAGTAAAATAAACTTACCAATGTTCGACTCACTATACTACTAAATAACATAACATAAGTAACATAACTCATGCAATACAAGTCATAAGATTCAAGGTGCCTTGTATTAGGTTAGCGACTAGTACGTTTACTTAAAGTTGGCAACGTACACCAAATGTTGCTGCTATTGTTACTTTCATTATCCTCGAGAACGTACTTCATTAAAAGAGCGCCGATATAAATGTCAAATCAACGTATTTTTTCAAGTCTAAATTTTTAAATGCGCTTAGTGATAGTGCCTTGAGCGTTCGCGTGTAAAGACTTTGAGAAGCAGACAGAGCGTAATGGCAGTGGAGTGCAGAAAAGCGTAGTCTTTGATGTATGCAATTCTTGTAAGATGTCGGCGACGCAGTAGATTGATTGTTAATATGTAGGTACTATAAAGAGACCTACGTCAATCACAAGATCGAGCAGAATCCAATAACATCTTGGACTGTCAAATTTATTTGGAATAAGTTTCCTTTAGTCTGAGATTAGTTTATATAAAACGTTTATCCTGAACTAGCGTTGTTTCCAAGAGGAATAGTATCTGGTTGGCATACAATTACTTTACTTGAAGTCAGGCATAAATATAAAACATGACTTTCACAAATTCCCTGCATAAAACATTTCTTTTAAGCCACAAAAAATCTTAAATTCATTTCACCGATAAAATAACTTGAAAGACGGGTCAATGGCGAGGCTTCTAAAGCACTCTATTAACTCGGCGACGTACTGTATATAATATATATACCTGTTATATATGAGCCGGGATAAAAGTGCGCTCAACATCAGCACAATATTTTTCACGCTTAGCGCTCTTTCTAATGGCTGCCTCAAAGGCCGAGAAGCTGTCAAACGTTATTTCGCTCGCGCCGCTCCTCTCGAAAATTGGCTGCAGCTCTTTAAAAACAAATACGGACGGTGATGTTTTGCGGCGTTTTATGATTGCGAGTTTGCTGAAGAGTATTTTTCTATTCATTTGGATTGCGTCGTTATAAATGTTAGGTTTTTAAATATTGTTTTCAAATGTTGTACTACCAAAATGAGGGATAAAACATACATAGCTCAAAAGTTTTAATAAGGTATTGTAAGTTAGTTCAAGTTCAAGTTCTTTAATGTTAAAAAACACACGTCAAACATAAAAAATCCAAAATACGAAAAGAGTTAAAATTACATAAATTAAAAATTAATAATTGTCATATAAATTAAAAAACTAATACACGAAAAACATCCAATACTAAAATTAAGTTTTTGTGTAAAATTCCCGAACGGAATAAAAAGCCTGGTCAATTAGGAAATCTTTTAACTTTTTGACAAACAACTCATAAGAAGCCGCCTCCTTAATTTCACGGCTTAAATTGTTGTATATTTTTATGCCCACTACCCGCAATGAATTGGACGATTTTGCCAACCTGACAAATACAGATTTAATATAGTTTAGTAACGTATATAAGTAGTAGTACAGAGTATAAATAATTTAAGCTGTACCGTCATATGTACCCATCAATAACCCGTATTCCGCAGATATAGAATATTTCGAGTATGGCATCTTTTAATATCTGTAGGTACACTATTGGGCTTAGAATATAAATATATCGTCGTTCAGTTGAACTAGGTACGAATACTTCACCCTCTGGATAACATTAGCATCGGATTAGTTAGGGCGTTTCTAACATGGGGCTTTTAATTACTAGTCTGGTTTTGCGTATGAATAAATCCTAATCTAGGTACAGTAGGTGGGCTTAACAGGTTTTTCAAAATAAATAAATCACTGCGAAGACGTAGCCGAATGTCGTAGCATTCTTAGCTGATATCGAGTGTCCCCATTTAGCCAAACTTATGGCGAATCGTAAAGTTTGACCTGTCCCTGTCATTTCAACGTAGAAGTAATTGGACTGAAAGAGACGTACTAAAACTGTTCGATGTTCGCCGTAGCCTGCTTCGTAGAGGGGCAACGACAATGTGTCGTGATTAGCGCTGAATGGCCAATCACTAATTAAGTTATTCTCGAAGCGGAACATGCCCTGTCGTAGTTTCTAGAAGTTTATTTTCCAAACGGCCATAACATTTAGTTGCAGTATCACGGGTCCTGAATGAAATTGAACAAGTTATTGCAATTTCAATAGCGTTGTGTGTAAACTTTCTTCAGTCGCCATCAGATATGTCGGAGCTGAAATGGTACTCATAAATATCTGGTGCTTAGACAAGTTGCCAATCGCTAACGCTTAATCATCAATCGTAAACGAAAGACAGCTAACTGTATTTGTCACACTAATACGAAAGAGTGACAGACAGGGAAAATTACGTTACGCTATTATGCGTTAGCGATTGGAAACTTGGGTAAGCATCCAGAACATGCACTCTAACGCCAAGCCTGCTCAGTTATTTGTGAACACCCTGGTTCCTCCAATATATCAGATCTGATGGCGACTATACAGAGAAACAGCCAAGTTTTCCAGGTACTGTCTTTATTAGTAAAGCTTTTGAAATTGAAGAAAAAATTCTCAGAAATCTCTTTGAAGGTGCAAACTTGCAAAGTTGTCGCGATCAACTTGCAACATCAAAGGTGAGAGTTTCTAAAGAAATTCTACAGAAGTAAGAAAGTGTAGTTATTGAAACCCGAGCACAAACTTACAATATTCTAAAGTAGGTAAGTAACTTGTTTTATTTAGTTGCCTCGCTGGTATTCCTTAAGACGGAGTGCTTTTAGATTCCACCGCAAATGTTGGAATGTTTTGAGACTAGTAGCCGTACCATGAATTGGTAAGTATCGGCTACGTGAAGGTTTACTCGATACGTAAAGCAGGCCTTCGCTTTCGCCCCAATAACTAAGTGTCTTATTTAGTTGCTTCGCAGGTATTCCTTAAGACGGAGTGCTTTTAGATTCCACCGCAAATGTTGGAATGTTTTGAGACTAGTAGCCGTACCATGAATTGGTAAGTATCGGCTACGTGAAGGTTTACTCGATACGTAAAGCAGGCCTTCGCTTTCGCCCCAATAACTAAGTGCGAGCGCGATAGAATGTTTTACGTATCGAGTAAAACCTAATGTAATCGTTACGGGAAATATCACGGTACGGCTACAGGAA